>WAAG01020555.1:27217-80965 GCA_013390105.1 Tichodroma muraria
AAAGTTTGCTCCTTAAGTGAAGAAAACAGCATTAGATTTAATTCATTGCTCACACTTACAGTGATCCTATCTGGTGTGCACTTTATCATGATGCCGGAAGGTTTGTGGTTCCGATACATGAAGAGACTGCAGAAGGCAGAGGCCTGTAATGCTTTGTCTTTGGGCCTGTTAATGCTGCAGATGAAGAGCATCAGGATGTATAAGATTCTACACTGATCTAGGATAAAAACACCTTCTATTTTCATTCTGAAACGGTCCTGAAAATGGTTATGCTGGTCTAACTAAGAAGGGAGCGTGAAGGATGGGTGCGGGTGTTTGTAGTCAGTGTACCTGCTGAAGCCCCATGTGGTGAGGAGGCACCCTTAGCTGGAGCTGACTCCACATTAATGCAGAGAAGCTTGTTTAAAGCTAAAATGAGGTATGGGCTTGCAACTCCACAGTGTGGATGGACCACAGGGGTTTAGCTGGGAGGAAATAGACCCTTATCATTAGAGTTCACGGCATGAAAAATAGCCAATTTCTCTGCAAAGCTGTGAATTTCACACTGGGCTTTTTTAACTGAGCAAAGTCTTCTGGGCCTCCAAGTACTTCTTTTTGGTGAAATTTGGAGAGGATTGCAAAAGAAGCTTCCCAGAAAGAAATTTATATCTTGTACATCAACTTGTTCCTGTTTGGACACTGTTCACAAAACACTGCCTTGCAGATGCTGGGATAACTGGTACTTAACTAAGAAAAGACTCATGAGATTGATTTTCCAGGAACAATAAAAACTTCACACATAATTATCTTCTCCCTTCACCTTTCCCTAGGGATGGCCTGTATTTGCAGAGGCTGCACAATTGACATGTCTATTCTCTTTGCCAGCCAGAGCTAAAAGCCTCTTTCTGTATAACTCTAAGGCCAGACTATCTATGGGTTTCTGTTAAAAGGGCTTTTGAGATTTTGCAGCACTTCTGTTTTCCTGGAACTCTCCAAAGGAAGTGTGCCTCTGTGAATGGAGTTTTTGACAGGTGAACCTGCAGAAGTGCAAGTGACTCTGAGCTGTACAGCAAAGGATTAAGAGAACATACATCTGAAAAACTGAAAGATGAAAACAACCTAGACCATTAATTTCACATTTTCTTATGGAAAAACACTTTGAGCAGATACAGCATGTGGAAGGAAGAAGAACACCACCACTGGCAGAATTGGGAAGTTGAACTATGTGTTGAAGCTCAGAGATTGAAGGTTCCAGAGGGTAATTCATACCCCTGCCTTACAACTCAGTCAAAATTATGGTTGCAAGTGCAGTGAGCACCAGAAGCTTACATGAGAATTCTGCCAGAAACATGTTGGGCAGCCCTATGAATAGGCAGGGAATGTCTTTAGTTTGACAGGTAATATTTACTTTCTCCCATCCCATCTCCAGACAAGTGCAAGAAAAAATTACTGTGATTCACTGTAGGCCACTCGGCCAAGAGAGATTTTTATGTTTCTTTGACAGAGTAGATTTCAGTTGGCTTTGGTGGACATCGTTTCATAGGCACTTCAGAGCACTAGGACTGACCTAACTGCAAGTCAGGCAGGGTTTTCTTTTGGGTGGATTTCTCTTAGGTATTATTGACAGCTTTCCTTAATTTGATTTTCATGAGTACTGTGTTGATTTGACATAGTCCTATGCATGAACTGAATGTAATATTCCAAATTTAAGACTGCAAGGTAAACAAATTCCCAATGCAAAAGGCAGTCTCAGAGACTTCCAAAGCCTTCTCATGATAAAAGTAATTTCAAAGTAAAAATCTGTGTGCTGAAAAATATTTAATTTCACAGAAAAGTAATTTAAGCAGCATGCATTTTGCAGCTTGATGGTGTTCCATACAACACAGTATTAGTTTCCTTGTTCATTTGTAGGTGTCTGCTCATAAAGTAAGATCTTTACAAAGTGTAGGGGCTGTTTAAATGCTTCAGGGGATGAGTATATTTATTATGAGCTGATAATCCTTGTAACTTGTTACATTAAAATATAAATGGATTATATTCTGATGAGAAGCATGAAAGTGATTGCTAAACTGTGGAAATAAATGTGTTAGAACCCTAAATAGTGTAATAATCCTCTAAGGGGAAATGGCACCTCATTCATTTATAATGGTATTGTGATCAGCTTTGTTTTAGTCCAACTTTTGAGTCAATGCTTCCATGAAATTCTCATGACTTGCCTTCCAAAATGACATCAAAGACAAAAGGAGAAAAACAGTCTTGACAAAACCAGGTCACTACATCAGCAAGAGCAGAGTGGGCTGAGCAGCTCTGCTTCCTAAATCAAAGCCTTGCTGCAGGAGCACTGCTGTGCTCCCCTTAGTGTGTCACAAGTGCCATTCTCAGCAGTGAGGGACCAAAAAGCGTCACAACTGCAGAAAAAAGGCTGAAGGCTTTGGCCAAAACCTGGTGCCTGTCTCCTCAGAGCGCTGCTATGCTGAAACGTGGATGTGGAGGTCCTCAAGGTATCCCTTCTGGGGGATGTCCTCATCCCAGCTATACTTTGTAGCCAGGAATGCACAAGGAAGGAGGGGGAGTAGTGAATCCTTTGTGCCTAAATCAAGCAAAAATCCCAGCAAGGGATCTGAGGTGTTCTGCCAGCCCTGTCCTTCCAGAGGTCCTTTCATAGTCTTGGCCAAACTGCCAGGTGTGGGAGAGACTAAGGGTCTTCTAGAGGATACACATCTGGGTTGTGAGGGAAATGTATGGGCCAGAAGCCTATCTCAGTCTGCCTTCAGAGCAAGGACCTGTCAAGAAACTATCATCTCCTTCTCGTGCCTCAGTTCCTGTGTATCCCCAGAAGAGCTGTCCATCAAGGGACAGAGAGGGGGATTTGAATACGCACACAGGGCGACACAGGCTGCTTTGAAATTGCCATTTCATCAAAATAACTCCATGTACAGTTTGGTTGTCTGTAGTGGTGGGGTGGGACCTAGAGCACACTCAGGGACAGGACTCTCCTCCTGGATCCTGTATGGCTGTATCCTCCAGGCTTTTTTGTAAAGGGCCAACATAGTGTCTATAGCCAAAACTTAACGAGATAATTATAGCTGGCAGGGCTTGATAATTACTGTCTAGTACAACCTACTGTAACATACTGCTGCTTTACACGTGTTTTGTGCAAAGTGGGAGTGCTGAGGCATGCTCGTTTGCTGCTGTCTGATGAGGAGAGGGTAACAAATCCTACAGGAAGAAGGAAATGTGCTTCCCATTTTTTGGGGTTTTAATTAAATTAACTGCAGTGGCAGAAATGGCGAAGTGCCAGCGTTTCTCCTGCGACTGAGCAAGCACTTTGCAGAGAGGGAACCTGAGCACAGGAGGCTCATACAGGTGTCTGTGTTCAAGAACAGCATCAGTTCTGGCTAACAAGCCTCACTCTGTGTTGCTGATTTACTTAATGAAGAAGAGACCTTCACCTGTGTCTGTGACCATGTGAGGAGCAGTAACAGCACACAGTCTCTGGCAGGTTTCACTGAAGCCGTCCAACAGCATATGTAGCAAATGCTAATGGAAGCCACATGGCATAAGCTTTGCTCTTTCTATGGAATACCTCAGAGAAGATTTAGCAGAAGCAAAGACTTGTTCTGGGGCTTGGAATGTTACACTGTGCAAAGTCTCCTAACAGAGCTACTACTGCCTGCTGAAACCTGGAGTCTGCTCCTGCGTTTGAGATCCAGAGTTTCCCTGGCTGCACCTTGTTGGCAGAGACATCCCACTTTCCAGGTGATGTAGCTCACAGAGGTGTTCAGATCAGCTGCCTCTCCCCACACCCTTCTGATGCCCTGCAAGTGCTGCACGGGGATGGAGAGAGGTGGCACCTGGGCATATGTGGTGGGTCTGTGTCTCAGGGGAGGCTGTGATGGTACAAAGCAAATGCCAAGCTCAAGCTGGCATCTGCCCTGACCCAACAGGTCATCCAGAGGAGGAAACTAGGGAAGGAAAAGAGAAACTTACTTTTTTTAATATTAGGAAGACCTGCCTATCTTTATCTCCATGCAAAATAGTGATTTCTATCACCTGGGACTTCTCTGTGTAGGATTTTGAGCAGAGCAAGCTAATAATGACTAAGTCTCATAGGGATTTAAAATGGAATTCTTGCTTCTTGGTGTAAATAGGAAGTCATAGTGTAGCATGTAGGAGGTCTTTAGTCTTCTAGATTTATTACATTTTGTAGGATTATAATTTTTTTAAGCTTTTTGTTTTATCTTGAGCACTGACAGAGGCAAGCAGGTAACTGAAGGTACCCACAGAGCATTTTAATGGTGCTTTTTCCTGAATTCATCTGAAGCCAAGCCCCCTCTGACCACAGCTCCACCCTCTCATCTGCATTTCGTAAGGGTATTACTGCTGTAATTAATAGGACTTGTATAACAGTACCTAATTAAACTCTGATCATATAGTGTAAATTTAACTTGATTATCATTAGCCTCAGTGAACTCTGCAGGAGATTAATCCTGGTGATTCACTCAGCACAGAGAGCAACAGCAGCAGCTCTGCGGGGGACCAAAATATTGGTGAACAGCAATGCTCTGTGCCCCCAAACCCTGCAAGGTAGGTCTGGGACAGTAGCACTGGTGTCAGGGAGGGGTCTGTGCTGGGATGGGACTCTCCCCATTTTCAAATTGCTTAAAAGCCACTGGAATGCCAAGGCTTCTACCGTGCCGTTCTTAAAATCACTGAATAAGGAGTCTGTGAGAGGATTATGGCTTATATAAGAGTTTTATGTCTGTCCTAAAGCTACAGCCCCTATGCATTTATGCACTGTGTAAGGTGTCTGCTAGTGATTCATGGACACCAGAATGTCCTGAATGACTATGAGCCACATTTTGTTTAGGGTTATTACAGATACAGGACCTGATCCCAGTCTTACAAAAGGTGATGAGATTTAGTCTGTGGGAAGAGAGCAGAGGCAATAACGTTGTATTTCTTTATATTAATTCCTGTATGTTAAAATGATGTATATTTTGCTTCTTCACATTGTGCTGGAGAACTCTTTGCTAAAAAAAACAAATAAGCCTTTGGCAAAATAATGTTTCTTTTTTCTGTATGTAGTTCCGAAGTACAGGGCATGGGGTTTGTCCTGTCTTTGGCTGAACACATCTGTTTGTTTGCTGCTAATAATAGTTTAATCAATGGGGCTGATTCCTGCATATTCTCTGTCTGACAGTAGCCCAGAAAACCCAGATGACAGTAAGAAAAGGTCTTTTGTATTTGTCACTTTTTCAATCTTGTTGTTGTTGTTGCTTAATTAAAAGCAAAGAGGAAGTTTTACTCGTGTTTGCATGAGTGGTCACATCAAACGGTACAGGAAAATCTAGGCCAAGCTGCTTTCAGTGGGCTAAGGAACATTATACCATTGCACCGCTTCCTTTCATAGTAGCAATGCCTCTTTAATAAACGTCAGGCACCTTTTGAACTTTCTTTGAAACCGCTAGTTTTGCTTTCCACAAGTTCCCCGCAGCCCACCCTGCCCCCCCAGCTCGCTGTGGTATGGCTGTTATTAGGAGATGTGTCCGTGTGGGATGGGAAGGAGAGGGATGTGCGCGGGGTGCATCCTCGCTGCCTGCAGAAATGGTGCTGGTTATATAACGTCCTTGCTGGGTAACGAGGTGAAACTCTGTCAACTCTTCTGCAGGAGCTTTCAGAGGGTTTGGGGCTGCTGTCTGGCTGAAGGGTAAGTCAGGGACCTGTTCCTCAGAGGGGGCTGTGTGTTGGGGTGCACATGCAGGCGTCAGCATGTACAGTGCTGAACAGGGGCTGTGGCATTAATGACTGAGATGTTGGTGCAGGCAATGGTACCTCAAGGAAATGTGGCCATTCAGCACCTTACCTGAAATAGATAATTTTAGGGTATTGCTACTTTGTGACACAGCTCTGTAATTTGTCTGTGCTGTTTGTCTGTTTTTGTCTCAAACACAATTAAAAATAAGCTGTGCTTAAGCTACAATGGCTTTCCTTTAATACTGGTGATAATACTTTGTGGAAGAAGGCTGTGCTCAGGCAGTGAAATGCTTTATGTGAAATGATCCAGGATGCTGATACTATTCAGAATGTAACTTGCTGGGGCTTTGCTGTTGTTCTTTGCACTTGCTATTGTTTCTTGCACTTGCAGACTTGTACCTGTTTGCAGCACAGTTGCTGTGTCCGAGTGCAAATGCTCATGTTGACTGATGAGTACATGTTGGATGATTGTGTCCATGAGTGCTGGATGTCTGTGTCTGTTTTAAGACTGGGACTGTAGGTCTGGATGTTCTTGCCACTGTCATGGAAGAGTTACTCATATGCGTAGCACTCTCATGGAGCTACTATCAAATGTGTGTCTCAAAGCAGAAAGTAATCTTGATTTGCAACAAGATGAACAAAAGGAATGCCTGAGCTTTTCAGGGTTATATTGTGGAAGCTGTGTTTGCATTGTAAGTACTGTATGTGCTTCAAGTACCTGAGAGCTACCGGGGGAACTGGTTCCCTTACAGAGACAAAAGAGCTGTGGGGAGGGGCTGTGCATCCACAGCACAGGCAGCTGTGAGCTCAAAAGATTCCAACAGCAAGAATCGGTGCCCAAATGAACCTGAATAAGCAAGGGATCTGAATTATTCACAAACAGAAATGCTTGTTCCTGAACAGTCAGGTGTCTGAATCTGGAGCAGCCTCAGGCCATGGGACTGGCATTGTGAGGGTGAGCATTGTCCTAAAATGAACTGTGCAACAGAAAAATCGGTTGGTATTATATACAGACTCGTATTCCCCTGGGACTGAGAATCTCTTGTACTCAATTTTTAGACTCTTTTTTGTTACCATCTAAAAGGCACTTGATGTCACAGTTCCTGTCACTTTGGCTTTTGCATTTTTTCCTTGCGATATTCAGCTGGAATAGCAGCCTGCCAGGGCCCACGTCCTGTATCCTGTATCCTATTTCATCTTTGTTCTGTTTCTCTTGCTGTGCTTGAGTCCAGTGGTCCCATAGATTTGGCTGGTCCCTGACTGGTTGTGTGGCCTTTGTGTGAGGAGATGGGTGTAAACACAGGGGCTTAATCTGAGAGCAGTCTCTTGTTCTAGACTCAAGAGAGCTGCACAAGGACTGGTTGCCACACTGGATCTCTGGGGTCATGGGTAGTCAGATGTGCGGTAGCCACTTCTTTTGCATCTCCCCATTTCTAGGGCTTCTGGTGTGTTGCTAAAGTTTTGCGGGGAGCAGCTCCCCGATGTTTTGTAACCCCACCCAGGCACCCAGGAGGTGGAGGGCAGCCAGGGCTATCAGCCACAGTGTTCAGGACTCAGACCCCAGGAGGAGAAATGAGCTGATGAAATCTCATTTTGGTGGCAGGTGTGGCATATAACCATCTTTGCACCAGGGGAGGTGGCTTCTCTGTGCTGCAGAAACACCCTGTCACTTGGGAGAAGATCACTGGTTCCCTCAGCATGGCAAACACAGCAATGGGGTTAGGCCATCCAACGCTGCAAGCTCCCGAGCACTGCGCACATCAGTGAAGATACGTAGATTTCCCTAAGTGACCATAGGTAGAGAAATACCACGCAGCTGAGTAGTTTTCCATACATGATCACTGAGGTGCTGGTGGCTTTATAACTTTTGCAGCCCCACAGCTGAGCCTACAAGGTCCCAGTTGCTGCCTACAGATGGTAAGCCTTGCCCTACATATCAAGCAGACTTCTCTGCGCACACGCCTGTGTTTAATTACCATTATGAAATGGTAATAAAAAAATCTAAAATGTCATTACAACGTGGTATGGGGCTGGGATTTGCAGTCTAACTGCAAGCCTCCTGTTGGCAAAACTGCTCCAAGTTTGTCTGAACTCTACCACTGGACTGTTGTCCTCTATGAGCAGCTCTCTGATCAGGCTGATGTGGATTTTGTTTGTCACTGACTTGCCAGGATATGTTGGTGTCAGCACCTAAGTCTTTTCTATGGTATAAATTCTGCCTGATTAAAACTTGACCAGCCAGATGCCTCAGCAAGAGCTGTGCCAGGCATGCTTTACCCAAAGAGTAACTTCCTTCTCAAAGGAGGGTTATTTTGATATAGACAAGGGTCATTAGGACTGCACTGACTCCCTGAGGTTGGTACCTATTCTGAGAACGGGTGCTGATCCCACCTTACCAATGTAAAGCCATTCGATGCACTTTGCAGTAAAATGACTCTCTGGTGCTTATAAACCTTTCAGGGTATTAAAATGGCCTTAAATCCTATTGTGTTTCTTGCTTTAGCTTGGAGCTGGCCCAGAGCTGGGTTTGACTGGCAGCTCAGCCACTGCTTGCAGTTTAAGTTCCTTGGGATGGGGTGGTGGATCCCTGTCCTCTCCCAGTCCTGTTCTCCTGCTGCCTTGGTGCAGGCTGAGCCCTAAGTTTAGCTCCAAGCTGCATCCAGTGACAGTCTCCACATGCAAACCTCAGCAGAAGGATCAGAGCCACGTTTCTCAAATTGACAAGGAAAAGAAAGGCTTTTATTCTGTGGGGAGGAGAGGACAAGAATTATTTCAAACATTCTAATAAGCCCCTAAAGTAAATAACTAAATGTTCTTCCATTTCAGTGTAGCTCTTGGAAAATTTCCCAGGATGTCTTTAAAGATCTCATTGTAAAATAGTGGGATGTTCTTTTCCCACAGGTGTATGTTAAAAGAAAAACATTTCACTTGGAATTATTACAGAATTACCTGGTCTTGGGATTACTGAGAGGAGCTTTAGGAAATCATTCACCTGGGCAGCATTATGTGGGAAGTGCTGCTGCCATGCAGGTCCATGGTTTGTGTAGCAGGGGAGGCAAAGGTTCAGAACATGATCTTGCCTGCCTGGTTTTAAATGGGAAGTTGTAGGGGCTCTTTTTCAGCAGTGAAATTGGTTCTGTTCTTTAACTTTTTAGCATAAAAAGGGAGGCTTTACTGTGAATAGTATTGTTTGCAACAACCTCAGGGACTCTGACAATTTTTTTTTCTAGCTGAAATATTCTGTTGCAAGAATCAACAGAGAATTGCTTCCAAACTTGTTTTAACATTGTAACACAAACACCTGTACATAGGAAGCAGAGGTCTTCCTCTGTTTGCATCCTTCTCTGTCTACCTGGAAGAGCAGTCTGGCCCTTACCTGCTGCCACAGAGCACCTTGGGGAAGGTGCTGAGCCCTGTCAGGAAAAGGAGATACTGATTCCTTGGGGAGCTGAGCCCAAGGCAGACCAGTGAATTGAATTGTTTTCATTGACTCGGGTAACCTTTTTATTAGATTACCATTCCCTTCAAAGACTCAGGGACCAGAGTAATAAAGGTAATGAAGGATGAGTAATAAAGGCAAGCACAGATGCTTATCTGTCCTAGTCCCTCTGACATGCCAGTCCATTGAACCTGTTTGCTGTTCGGACCTCATCTTAGAATTTGATTTTGAATCTCCATAGGTGTGTGAATTGGGAACTCCCCTGCTCAAAGCTCTGCTTCAGCTGTATAGAAAATACTGTGCCAGGCTGTTTGGTTATTAATAAGCTGATTTTATTGGAGAATGAAGCACCATGTCTGAGCTCTTGGGCAGGCAGGCTAATGATATTGGACACCGAGCAACTGTCACTTTTGCTAAATCTGTCATATTGCGAGTAATCTGCTTACAGCATGCAGTGAAGGTGGGCAGGAAAACGGGATAATCCACCTTAGGACTCTACCCAAAGTGAAATTTGGAGTCTGCTTTTCTCAAGAACAGTTATCCCTTGGAAACTGTTGTCTCAGAAGCACAGAGAAAGCTAAGAACCTGAACAGGCATCAATTTAGCTGAATAAACTCCATCTGTGTGTCTGTTCTAGGTGTTCTAGACCCTCATGCCTGAGCAATGATAAAATAGGGTTTCTGAGGAACAGAAGCGACATGGAATTTGTCAGAAAACATGTCCTTGCACATTGCTTAAAAATGCAGCACAGATTTGGAAGCAAATCTGAGGATTTTCTTATATAGAAAAGGGGAATGATACCTGGTCAGCAGTACTGGACTCTCAGCAAAGCTTTCATGGGTGTGAGCCGTGGAAGTAGCACACAAAGAGGCTCTTGGCTCTCTCTCTCTCTGTTTCCAGTGTAGCCAGATGCCAATTCCTAACCTAGAGACCCCACTGGGACCTCATCTGCAGCAGTGTGGGTGCAGTCCACGGCTCTGCGATGGCTCTGTGATGGGTTTGGAGAGGCAGGAAGGAGGTACAGGCACCCACTTCTGCTGACACCTTCCTGCACCACCTCCTGCTGATGTTCAGCCCTAGGTTGTTCTTCCCTGTTGCTGCATTAGGCATGACTGTCTCTTCAAGCTTCTGTGGTAGGAAAGCAGTGTATTTCTCCTAGGCTTCTCTCTCTCTTTTTACAAGTGAGACTTCATCCGTGCACAACATGTTTTTCAGAAACAATCTCCCATTTTGGTCTCATTTGGCCAAAGTGCATAGCAGTTCCTTGAATTTGAGTAGATAAATAATCATTTTGATGGAGGTGCTGCTTAATATTAAACTAAGTCTGTTGCTGAATCAGGTCCTTGATCTTTGGCAACCTTTGTGCTACAAAAGTATTTATATGTGTAAACATTAAATTGTAGATGCAGTTTCTCCAGATAACACTGCAGCATATGGGGCACAGGGCTGAGTTTTATGGGGCAATAAAGCTCAGTGCTGAACACTGGGAATTGTTTCCTCTTCACAGGCTTTTATATCCGCTTTTAACAAGTGTTCCTCTGTGGCATTTAGTAGTTTTTAAGAATATCTTCATTCCCCTAAAATTGTCCTGTCACCTGTGCAGTGCTCCACTGAAGCAGAAGGTGTTTGCTGGTATTATTGTCTTTCCTGTGCTTGCATGACAAGTTCCACATGATATTGGAATACTGTATTAAGTTGGAACAGTAGATCATGCATAGAATTTGAAGGCTGTCAATTACAATATGCATTTTGCAATGATGAAGCTGTACAAAATATGCTTGCGGTGAGCTTCAGGAGGTCTCCAACTTTTTGGCTCCCCACCAGGGGATCCACAACAGTCAGAGGTAGAGAGATGCCTACATGACTTGCAGTTTAAGAAATTACAGCTTAGGAAAATAAGACAGGAAAGTAGGTTTAAGTGCTATCAGAAGAAGGAGATGGGAGATAAACTAAATGGCTTATTAAAATCATTCAGTGGCAGGGCTCTAGGTTCAGTGTAGAATTCCTGGCTGTCAGCCCACCAATGCTAACAGTAATCACAAGCCTCCAAGATACAGAGCTGAGGTCCCTCCATTTCCTGCAGATACCTGGGAGCATGTGAGACTCACTGATGGCCGTCACAGGCAGTGAGTTGTGCCACCAGGGATAACAATTGTCTTGGGGTGACTGTATGATACTGTATTCCCCTACCGTCTGTTTTATGCAGACTCAGATATGGGTCCTGAAACTTTTAGGCTAGGTCCGGGGGAAGGGCGGGGAGCAGGAGGAATTCTTTCGGGCGATTCCACACACCTGCCCCCGTACTCGGCTCTGCGGGGACAGAGTGTATGCTTTGCTTTTAGCTAGCTTCTTGTTTGGTAGCTGAGGCAAGAAGTTTCCCGGGACTGCATACAGCTTCTCCCGTAATTTCTGTGGCTTCTTCTGGAACTGTTCAGCTTAGCTCTGGTCCAAAACACCAGACCTTCACCGGGGCCCAGGGGGGGAGGCTGCAGGGACACCGCATCCCGGCTCCGGACCTCGGGAGAGGCCGAGCAGGACTCTAATATCCACCAGCTTTCTCCGCAGCGAGAAGGTTTTAATATCCAACATTATTCATTCGTTTTCCCGTGCCTGCGTGCACTGTGTGTTAAATAAACAGGCTTTTTCGCCTTCCTCCAAGAAATTCCTTTCGTTTGGTGGGGGGAGGGAATGCTGAAACCTGCCCTTTTTTAGGACGTTTCCTCCTAATTTGTCTCAAACCGAGACAAGGTCATGAGTAGCCAGTTTAACACTAAAGACAGCAGTTCTGTCCTTGCTCCCTGCAATCTCTGCTGTGTTGGCACAGTAGTGGCAAAGTAGTTGAAAGCTGATCTTTATAAAATGTCTCTCTCTCCAAGCATTAGCTTTCAACCATGCAAGCCTGATTTTTCATGCAGAGGAGGTTGGGAGTGGCAGAAGTGCCTTTTCAAGAGTGAGATTTGCTTGAGCTGGTCATGAAACTGTACCCTGAGGGCTGCTGAATCAGGTTGCTTGTAAAAGTCAAGAGCATTTTGATGTACAAGATATTTATGTTCCCTCTTGAAGTGTTATAATGAGGATAGAGTGATAGCATCAGAAAAACGGGGTCACAGAGCGGAGCCCCGGGAAAGCACATGCCTGAATCCTCTGGTGCTTACCTGGGGATGTGTTTTGGTTACTGACTGCTAAACATAGCAAAGCTGGAGCTGCATTATCATTCTACTGAGCATAAAAATATTTGTTGTATCTTACTTGGGAGCATGTCACTGTAGCCTTAGCTAGATGTAATATAGAGGCTCTTGAAAAGCACAGCTCTGTTACCACCACAGTACTTTTATTTAATTTTACCTTCAGGATGAAGTATTTGTTGAAATTAAATTTTAGCTCCCAAAGATGAAGATGTTTCTAGCTGGAATGATATCTCTGAGTACATGTAACTTTTTTTGAGGATAGAAAAATGTTTTGTAGCAGGGTTATACATTTGGTTTGTGTGTTCTCTGCAGTCTTTGCCACCAGAGAATTGGGGGAGGGGGTTCAGATGCTTTTAACAATTACTTTGTAGGTGATAGTCCAAGGTTTTGAACACTGTTTAGATGATGCTTTGGTATGAGACCTATGAGGATGAGAATGCTGCATTGCCTGAAAAATCACTCCCCAACCAGCCCACCTACCAGACAGAGGCTCCACCTTGAAGGTATTGTTGGGGAACCCATGAAAAGTGCTGGAGAGCACCCCAAACAAGTGATTTCTTGGAAAGTAGACCCTTTTCAGGCATTTCCATTTATACGTCCTGAGCCACTTGTCAGAAGTTTAATAGTAGTTATCTCAAGTTCATCTGGCCATGGATGTTGGGGTTTTTTTGAGGAATTTAGTTTTAAATAACATTTCTCCTGTTTAGATCTTCATCATTGTTAGAAGGGATCTCAATCTGCATGTGAGTTATTGCTGGCTTTCGCAGTCATGGCTGTTTTTACACAGGTCAGGATTTTTCCTGGGAGGTGGAAAAGTAAGCATTTTTCCCACTGACAGGTTATGGGGCGTGGTTCTGCAGCCTGGCTTCGTCTTGCTCGCTTGCCTGTAAGTTCTCATTGGGCACTACCAGAGGTTATTTCTGCAGTTCTGACACTCTGACATCCTCCATGTTAGGCTAAAGCTGTTAATTTTATTTGGGATGGTTTTGTTTGGTTGGTTTTGGGGAGGAGATCTGGGGCGGGTTTGATCTTTTTAAGCTGGACACTGGGGTTAAGGCTTCTTCCTAAAGGTGCTAAACAAGGAAATTGAGCCATGTTAGAAATAACACAGGTACCATTTGCAATCTTGCTTCTGGTGAGGGATAACTGCTGGAATACAAAACTTGTGAATGAATTTTTCAGTTGTGCAGCAACACTTTGTTGGACAGGGATGAACCTAAGCATGAGTTTAGTTCCACTGCAGCACTTGCTGAATAAGGGTCTAAGTTAATAACATAAAGTAATAACTGGTGCCAGAACAGCCTTCAGCTATGTAGGAATTTCAAGGCTATATTTCTCAAACACACAAGCCCATTGTTGCAATGCCAAGAGGAAAAATTCACTTTGCATTCACCAAAGCTGAAATTTGGTGGCTGTGATGAGTCTGCTTTGCAGTAACAATGCACTGGGTGGCAGTGCTGTTGGAACAGAAGCTACCATTGGTGTTTGGAAACAGCTCCTGTGTGGAAGAAAAAAAGCCTATTAAGACATTCTTCTGTGAAACAGCTCCAGACAAAGCACTGAGCACACAGCAGTGTGTAGGAGAAGAAAAATGTGCATTAAGTCTTCTTTATCTGTTGCATGAGTAATCAAAACTTATGTAAATATGCCTTCTTATAAACTGTATTTATCTTATTCTTACAGAGGAAGCAATGGTAATGCCTCTGTCTTTCAGATGCAGGTATGGAGTATAGATAAGTAGCATTACATGCCCATTATCCCCGTGGATCACGGAAGAAAAGAAACCAACTAAAAGCAGTTCCCCATGACCATTATTTGGAAACTTTAACAAAGTCCCAAACCCTCTAATCCAGGATGGTAATGCTATCAAGTCTGTATTTGAAAGACAGGTATGAGAGTGTGAATAACCTGTCAGTTTAAGATGCTCTTCCTTTTTTTTTCTTACTGGTACGTTCTGCATGTGCTTCAGTAGAGAGATGATGTGAAGGTTAAGAGGCTTTGCAAGTATAGTTGCAATTTTCTTGAAATGTATCTGAACTGGCCAGTGAGAAAAGGATCTCAGATTGTGTTGGTTCAAATTCAGAAAAGTGCTGTGACAGCCTGCCAGCATGAGTCATGTATTTTGGGAGCGTTTCTGCTTCATAGGCTGTTCCCCAATAGAAGACACTTCTCTTTTGGAAAACTTTCAGCCTTGTGCAATCAGTCCATCTGCTTTAAAGATAAATATATGTATATTAACAATGAGAGGGATACTAACAGATTGCCATTTCATGGGATTTTAGGGAACCTCTGTCTGCTGAAGTCAGAGGCAGCTTTGCCGTTAACAAGTGTGTTTGGTCACTGCATAGTCTATCAGTGTAATTGCCTTTATAGACTAGAGTAAATGTCAAACAATGTTTGACTGGGTTCCTTGGGCATTATTTTGTGAGTTACTAGGGTTTGGAAACTAGAGTTTAGAAATCTATCCCTATGTGGAATACTTTAGAAATTCACCTAAAGATAAATAAGTAACAGACCTGATATTCCTAGGTTTCCAGTACCTGGATTTTGAGAGCTGCAGTCTTTTAAAGGGCTGGCATCTCCAAAGAAAAGAGGACTTTTTGTTGTGATGTACACTGACCTTTGGAGGTGGTTTTGTATCTGGACCATCCTTTCAACCACTTACATACCCCTATGCTACAACCTATAAATCACCCAGGGAAAAGCATGAGGTCTTTGATGTACCAAAGTTCTCTGGTGCCGTAGAGCTCTGGTGCCACAGAGCCTGGCATCAGACCTGTGGGTTTTATCCCAGCTGTTTCTTCCTGATGTGTTTGCCTGATGTTTGAATTATGTGTAAGTTGACTCAGAGGATCCTGGATTTTCAGCTTTGGGGTCCAGGAGACCAGAAAGGATGCTCTTGGCTCCAGTGCCCTAACTGGCTTGTCCTTTGCCTAGGATAGCGCAAGTTATTCTTTCCAAGCAAATATTTACTAAGTAAACAGCGGGGGAGAGTTCGTATACAATTTGTTGGCATTACGTCAATAAAGGTTTATTCTGTTGTATGTTTTAGAGGTTTAATTAACATGAGCTTTGCAATATGTGCTGCAAAGTAAATAACAGGCGCATTTACTTGGCAGAAGTGTAACGCTTCTTTAGAGAAAGATATGAAAGCTTTTCCTACTGTGTGCAGCTCTGTTCACTGGTAGCATGCAGGCCATTCCTCAGTGCTCACACTTCTTAAACCCCCTGTATATCAGGCTTAGGGAAAACTAAAGTGCTGTACAGATCTCCCAGTGAGCCTTTGCACGGGGAATGAGTTTTATCCCGCTATCTGAACACCATGCAAATCAGCAGTGAGACCTGAGACTGAAAGAGATGATCAGCTCCATCGGTTTGTCTGTTGTGCAGAGCTGTTTACAGAAAAGATATCAGATGCACAGGCTGATGTTACTTTGTGGATTTTATCATGTTAGTGATCAAAAATATCCAACATGAGCAGAATCCCTACAGCTGAGCTGTTTTCATTTGGAAGGACTTCTTGGCCGAGAACTTGGCTGTCCACTGAATTATAAATCCCAGACAGCAATATTTTACAATAGAATCCTGATATAACCTTTAGCAGAGAACCACAGATGGCAACCAAGTGAGAAGGTTACTGTGCTTTTGATGCCACCTGCCCTGTAATCACCCCCATAGCTGATGTGTCATATCCTAGAAGTGACGTGTCGTTCTCTGACTTTTCATCCATGATGGCTCTGGGGCCTTGCAGTTTATTTACATGTGAGGTTCCCATTGGGGATTCCAAGATACAGGCTGATCAGTGGTGAAAAGTCACTGCCAGCAATGGGAGCTCTAGTTAGAGGTCAGAAATTGCACCTTACTGAGCTTTCAGTGTGAAAGCTGTGTGACCCTGTGAACGCTGCCCTGTGAACTTTCAGCTATCTGACCAAGGAACCTTCATTAGACTCCCTGGAATTGCCTGCATGCTCAGGGCCAGTTATAGGTGTATATGTCTTCAGGACTTGGGCTCAGCTGGAAAGGAGAAAAGTCCTGTCCTGGGAGAGGTCTCTCCAACATGATCCTGGGCTCACAGATAAGGTCTCCTCCTACTAGACTGCATCCCCCAGTCAGCTGGAAATGTTCTAATGCTTCTTCTGGTCCTTTTGATGTAACATTTCACATCTGGCATAATGATGTCTTTGAACTCCCATTTTTCCAAGACAACTTTCATCATTTCATAAGCAGCTAAAATATGCATAGGCACTAACTTCACTATTAATACATTTATGACAGGCTTGACAACAAGGAACACATTTCTTGTTCATGGTCAGCCCTGTTTGGCTGAACTGGACACAACAGTCAAACTTCTCTTACTTTTCTCAATACTTCTATAGTGTGTAACTGACCCTTCCTCCTCCTTTATTCCTATTCCCCTTCCTGTTTTGTTCTTCAAATATCATTTAAGTGATGTTCGATGCAAGCTAAATTCTATAGAAATGCTATTGATTGCTCTTCTGTTCACAGTTATCCACTCTGGTATTCTAAGGCATGAGATTGATAAAAAGGTTTCTAATACCCTGAGGCAATGACTATTTTCCCAGGTTGACATTGTAGAGGAGTAGAGTAGAAGTATATCTTTTCCAACATTGTGCAAGGATAGGCACGGTGTTTGTTAATTGTCCTTCTTCTCCCCATACATCTTTACTGCTCTGTCACTGTGGCTAGGTTGTTTCTGGTTGGTTTGTTTGTAGCCATCCCCTGCACTTTGACAGAGAAATTGCAGTGCGTGATAGTTTTTTCTCTGGACCTCTTCAAAACTCTTCTTTCATCTGCCTCCTGATTTTGCTCTGCCTATTGAAATTTCATGTATTCTGGGGGGCTAGCAGTCCAGATGTTTTCATGACAATGGTGTCTTTATCATCAGGATTTCATAATTAGGCAATTTTTTTTTTACAATACAGTCATTCTGAGATTTTTGTGTAATAAGCAGTTAGATACTATAATTTGCTAGAAATGTCGTTTTTGTGTAAGTATGGATTAGAATAGATTTTAATTTTACAATTTCAGAGATCTAAATTAGACATTGTAGTAAAGAAAAATTACTTCTTATGTCTATTAGAACATTTATGTTTGTGTTGTGCTTATGCCAGCCAGAGTAAAATAGTTCCATATGTTTTTAATCTTAGGTTAAGTGAAAACTGCTGGTAGAAGAGATGGTGGGAAAATGGATTGTGATGATGCAAGAAAATGTAGCTAGAATTTTTAAGATACTGCAGGGCCCTGTCCCTTCCTGCTCTGCAAGGGGAAGTTCAAGTGTCAATAGAAATAAAATCATAGTCAGCTTGAGCCAGCTGGAAGGTGGAATAACTTCAAGACACTTTGTTCTGATTATTTGAATCACTTCTTTTTGCATGCAGCCGGAATATTCAACCAAAAATTATTTAATTTCTACCTCTTCCTATTTTGTGTGTGTGTATTTCAGCTGAGAGATGCAGTGGAAGCAATTGCCTGCAAAAATGGGCATATTTTGGTAAAGAATAATTTCCCATCATTTCCCTAAAGAGCTTCCTTTGTAATGTCTCTCACTCTGTCTTACCACTCTTATTTCTTTTCCCTGATGTGCAGTAAAATACTAATCCTTTCAAATGTTAAGCCTGAGTTTAATCTTAGTTTATGTTTTACTGCTTAATGGCAAGTGTTAAACACTGATTTATAAGGATGTTCACAGTGGCACATAGAGTTGTAAAGAACGCTGGATGAGTAGGATTCTATTTCTGTGGTTTTCTTCTTTGCTGTAGAAAACTGCCTGAAAACTTTATTCTTAGTCCATCTTCATTTGTGTTTTGATGGGAAAACTCCTGACGGCTTTAGGCAAACAAAATGCTTTGAAGATGTAGATGTTTTGCTGAACTTAAGCAACTGTTAAGCTTAACTCTTAAGCTTAACCATTTCTTAAGCAGGGACAGTCTGAGGATGACAAGTACCATGGGTTTCTTCTCTGCTGGCTAGCAACACTCTGTCAAGGTGCATTTCAACCAGTGATGCCACTCCTGTCACTAAAAAAGAAAGAAGATAAACTATGTACAAGTTGCAGGAGAAAATTCCTAGTAGCCCTTGAGTTGTCCTGCAGAAAAGGGATGCTGCACATCCTTGAGAACATTATCTTTTTCTGCCATATCTAGTGTTCCCCAAAATCCTTTACTAACCTCATCAGAGGTAAAAAAAGTATGTGAGCATGGGGTCAGCTTTGCTGACTGAAGGAAAGACTGTGAAGGGGAGAAATCTGGAGCAGCAAAGAGTGGAAGACAGATGCCATCCCAGAGGTGGTGGGTGTTGGTGGCTGCTGTTGTTGCCCTCTTGAAGGGAGAACAGGTATAGAGAGCAGTTTTGGCTGGTCACAGGGGTCCTTAAGTCTTTTCTGCCTTTAAAAACTAAGCTTGTGCTGCTCTCTGAACACCACATCAGTCAGACTGAGGGAGTTGGAATGAAAAGAGCTAAAGTAGCACTGCAGAGGTAAAACAGGGGTCCTTCATGAAGGGTTGCCTTGGACAGTTTCTTTGCCTGTGGCTCTGAAGCTGATGGTGGCACTAGTGCTGTAGACAAAATTTAAGGTTGCTCCATGTCTCAGCATGATGGACTCCAAGGTCCAAACTGCATGGAACATGTGTGTTCAGATGGTGACTGTGAACAACTTGAGGTTAGAAACCACTCACTCTGTGTCTTCCTCTCTAAACTAAACAGATTTTTGTGGTCAGCACAAAGTAAATGATGACCACGTCTCGTCTAACTCTTTCCACCCAGACCCACTATTTGCCTCTAAGAAGTTAAGTAAGAGGTGACGTCGCAGTCTGAGCTAGGGGTGGCTTTCATGTTACGTGGTACTCAAAAAGTAGGTTACTGGGTCAGGAACAGCAAGTTCTGACTGTTTGCCAGCTCGGCCCTTTTTTTTCCCCGTGATGTTTATACTGCTGTGACCTGCCACGCTGAAATGAGTCTAAAATGAACAGGAGCAGTGCTTCAGACCAGTGAGATGGGTTTGATAGAACTCGTTCTTATGTTCCTGCATCTGATTATCAGTCTGCAGCACGGTTGCTGTATAGGGGTTCTCTTTTTGAAAAGAAAAGTTAATTGGAATCCAGTGGCTAGAAAAAAAGACAGTAGTTTTTAAATTATTAGCTTGAAGCCAAAAAACTTTCTAAACTCACTGAAGAGTGAAGAGATATGAACTCATAAATTCAGTACTAGGAGAATTTACTCCCAGATCCAGGGTTGTGTTAGAGAAGATCCCTTGGGACATCTGGAAAATCTGAATCTAGCTCATAACAGTGAATCTTGGGATAACTGAGTTTTGATTCCAGTGGTGATCAGTTTGAAATACCTCTGGCTGTTTGGACTGCTTTGTCCAAAACTGGTTACTCCCTCCCTCACCCCTTCCCACCCCCCTCCCCTGTGTTCTATCCTTTTAAGCCTTCACAAAGGCTTAAAAGCTCAAGATCTGATGCAGGGCATGGGAACAGAGGGCAGCTGCTGCCAGGATCAAGTCCCTTCAATGGAGTGGAATGCCAGGCTGAGGGTGGGAAACCTGAGAGAGAATTGCAGCCTCCTTCCCAGACAGAGCACAGGGGCAGGAGGATAATGGTTGGACTTGGTGATCTTAAAGGTCTGGAGCAGCATCCCAAACCCTGCTATGATTTTGTATTTCTAGGATAGCAGAAGTGAAGCTGACTCAGGCTGCATGTGGGAGTGTACCTGTCCCAAGCATTGGACCCCACAGCTCCTCCTTCGCTGGGTGGTGGCAGCCTGGAGCAGATCACTCATCTCGCTGCTGCTGTAGGCTCCATTGCTCCACGAGTGGAGCATGAAGGCAGCAACAGTGGCTCCTTCATTTGCAGGGACCTTTCTGGTCCTGGTCACATCCAGCTGCCATTAACACCAGCTGCACACATCTGCCCTGCCCCAGCCTTACAGGTGGACATAAAATGTTCTGTCCAAAGGGAAATTACTTTGGGTTGGAGGCAAGTTTTCCTCTTGCTCAGTGCCTTTGTGCCCAGATTTCTAGAGCATGATACTGCAGCTGTCCTCCTCTGGTGAGGTGCAAAGAATGGGGTGCACAAGGAATGGGTGGCCTGGCTTCAAATATTTGAATAATCTCACCAATGAAAATATTACTCAAAGCAAAGCCTCAAGACGTGTTCAGTGGCTCACTGCCAAAGCTGACTTAACAGGAAACTATGTGGGCCATTCAATCAAGTGATTCATCAAGCTTTCAGTGTTTCTGAAAACTCATCTAGAAGAAGTTAAAGTTTTAAAAAAAAAAAAAAAAGCAGGATTCAAAGAGAGCTTGCACCTCAAAAAGCCTCTGTCTTAAATCACAGAACTTTCTGCTGCCAGACCAGATGTAGCAGGACAGAGAAAGAACAGCATATTAATCATGAGCATTGATTAATGCTCATTGCCGAGTTAAAATGGCGTCTAATCACTATGCATCAGCAGCACTCCCAGAAAATGGGACGTTTTCTGTCCATGGTACATGCAGCCTGCAAAGGCCACCCTCAGCACTCTGGTTTGCACATACCTCTTTGTGTTCCTTGTCCACAACTTGCAAATATCTGCAACTGGAGGAAAACTGTTGCCCAAAGACGGGCGAGGTGGATAATGCAGCTAATAAACACACAAATCTCCGTATTTTAAAGCAAGGATCAGCTCATCTCCTTACTTTTTAATGAAGTGCAGTTAGACTGCAGTATCTCACAGAAGACTTGTTATTTATGAGACTAATCAGCCTCTCAGAGCTGCAAAGGTTCCCCACTGGTAATGGCTCAGCAGGGCCCTGGTTATCACCACTGACTTAATAGCTCCCTCTCTGCTGGCAATCAGTTCAGCCACTACCAGAGGATATTTGTTGAGCCTCACCCCAAAGACCCCAGTCCTGCAAGGTGTCAAGTGTTTGGTGTGGGAAGCAACATTACAAGAGGCAGGAAGGAGGTGAACATCTCACCCCCGTGTGCCCCCTCTTTCTTAGAAGGCTCTTAGATTCTTAGCTGATAAGAGCAGACATGGCTCTCTTGCCTTCAGCAGAGCTGTGCTGATGTATGCTGGAGAATATGGCCAGGTGTCTGCTTAGAAGCTAAAGGTTTAAGGAGAGGTATGCATTTAAAACACAAATTAAGCCTTTGCTGGCCTTGTTTCTTAGGGGATTGTGTTGATATTAAATTGTCCTGGAAGTTGACCTGTATGAAAATCCACATCTTTCTCTGGTGTGCTATCCTTGGTGGGTTTGCAGGCACGGCACAGTTCAATCCTGCCTTTCCTTTCCCAATGCAGAAGGAAAGAAGTGATGCTCTCTTGGTTAGAGAGAGCTGCCACATCACATGTCTCACTTCTGCCTCTGCCCTTGCACTGCTTTGGGGTGTGATCTTATGCAAAGCCTGTAGCTGTGCCTGGCCTTGATTTCTCTCTCTGAAAAACAATGATGAACGCTATCTGAATGCTTTTACTTATCCTTTATCTTTTTTGGGTGTAAAGTGACACAAAAGACCAAAAATCTGTGTCTGCTCTTCATTCCCTGCTGCACAAATAGCTTTCCATCAAAGCTTTGTCACTTTAACAGCTGTAGCATTAAAGCAAAAATAAAGCCTGATATTGGGCTTCTGCTTTGGAACTCAGAAATCATTATTACAGCAATGGAATGCCTTAATAATACTCTGCTTCCAGTCAAAGAACTGATGGAACTAGATGATCTTTAATGTTCCTTCCAACCCAAACTGTTCTATGGTTCCATGATACTCTCCGTGTACCGGGATTCTGATCTATGAATCTATAGTTACACTTAATAAGATGTAAGAGTTGCTCAGGGGACTGATAATAGGATACAAAGTCCTTTATCTCTGTGTCCTGTGTTGAAATCCAGACCAGGCCATTAGCAATTAAAAGGTCTTACCATGTGATGTCTGTCCAGTGACCTGTGCAAAAGGAGCCTCAGCTCAGCAGTCAGTGCATAAACTCTTCAGGTTTTAGATTGCTGCATTTTTTTCTCTCTTTTATTTTTTTCTTTTGAAGGGAGGAAAGTGTCTTTTTCAATCCCATCCCTGCCTTCTTTAGCACCATGACCAGCTATTTGTAGACAGGCAAGCAGCCAGGCAGACATGGGGCTGTGGTGTTTTCCCTCCCTAAAGATGGTTTTCCAAACCAAAGTTGAAGTATGTTAAACCAAGACCCTCTGGAGAGCAGCCAGCATTGGCTCTACTCATACTGAGTTTGTTTTGGGACAAAATACACAGTTACTTTTTCTTGACATCTTAATATATCAGCTATTTAGGCATATAAAAATAATAGCTCATAAAGTAAGATTCAGGGGTTTCCTCTCTTTCTGTTTGTATGAAAAATACCCCAAGTATTTATTTTCAAGAGTATTTTAAAAAATGGAAAAGAAAGATGAAAACCTTTATATACTGCTGCATTTTCATTCAGACACAGATATGCTTGTAATCCATTAATTTATGGTGAGACTTCATAGTATATATTTATATCTTTCCCATTTATTTATGGGAAAGATATAAGATTAAGATTTTTTTTTTTTTACATCTGAAAACTGACGACAAGTGCGAAAGATTCTATAGTTACCATTCATTGTAACCAGTGTTGTGGGAAGGGAGGTATTTTCTTTTTCTGTCCTCAAAACAAGGCCATGCTAATGTTCATACACAGATGTTTGTGTTTGAGAGAGTTTTTATAGCAGGAAAGACCATTGTTACAATGGCTGGCCAAGCACAGAATTCAAATTGTGTGTGAGCTGAACCCAGGTCAGTGACTTGCAGCTGGGATTTGAGCAGTCTCCTCTAAGTGATGCGAGCTGGGGTTTCTCAGGGGCTGGGCAGCCCCATCTTGGTGCTCATGTGTGACCAAGTGAAACTGGCTGGTTCCTCTCCCACTGTCCTTCGCCCTGCTGGAAGCACCAAGGAGGATTCATGGCTGTCCTTCCCTGTAGGACTCAGAGCCTGGCACTGACCTCCCCAGACCACAGCCAGCCAGGAGCCAGCCTCGGCTGTGGTCCCCACCAACTCCAGAAGAAGGTCCCCCACCACCACCTCCCCCACCTTCAGGCTCTTGTGAAACATCACCAGTTTGGGAGGAAAATGGAAAGTAGAGGAGAGGACACAACTGAACCCTAATTACCTGGAATATTTTACCAAAGATTGCTGCTTACAAGCTGCTCTTGAACCATGTCTTTCTTGGTGGAGATCTGAGTCCTGGAATATTCCCTCCAATGGGAAATATTGCAGTGATAGGACATTGCTTCTCTTTCCTCTGATCTGAAAAGTGCACCTGCTCCCGAACAGAGATCCTAAGGAGCACTTGCCAAATGGCATGCTAGAACAGCAGGGGTAGGAATCTCCCATTTCCCTTTCCTCAGTATCTCTGAGGGCTTTGAATTCTTTCCTCAGAGTTCACCCTTCTTGGACAACCACCGACATACCCATCAGCATGGCCTTTATCTCGTGGGAAGGAAATGCAAAGAGACTCAGTGAGCCGGGTTGCTGGCTGATGTGTATTGCTGTTCTGCTGCTGGTGCTTCCCACCAATTGAAATCATGAACGCAGCAGCCCCTGCAGTGGTCCAGTAAGCTCCAAAATTATTTAGGTGTTACCTTTTAGTCACTCCAGGATCTAAAATTTTGGCTCAGAACCTTTAATTTCATGAAAACTAAGCAGAAGAACTGGGGATTTCTCCCTTTCCCATACATTTATGACACATTGTGATGTTCCAAAAATTGGCAAGTATTTCTGTGTTAGTAAGGAGGACCCCTGGTATACCAAGAGAAGGCTAGCAGTACAAACTCCCTAAGTTTGTAGGAGGTAGTTTGTAACAAATTCCTTGAGGTCATCTCTTTATGTAAGTTCTGACCTGGTGCATCTGCCTGAGTTCCCAGATACAGGTGGAAAAATTAGTTCATGTGCAGAGCACAGTGACTGCTGGAGCTATGTGAGCTGTTCTCACGTGAAGAAACCCTGTCCTACATTAGACTCCAAGAAGGAATCATGGACTCACTTGGAAACTTTTGCAGAAATCAAGGTTCGATCCAGCCTTTCTTATTAAGCTCAATGCTGGCCACACCAAATCTGAGCTACTTCTGTGCCCAGCGCCTCCCTTATCTCTGCACTGCACCCACTCACCAGTCCTATTCCACCTCTCTGTCTCTTCCCCAGGACTCTGCATTAGGTGTAGCTAAACTCTTTAAAGAATCTAAGTTGAACCTGATCCAAATATCCCAGGCAGACACCAGGTCTGTTGCCTCCATCACCGTGGCATGGCTAATCCCAAACCTGGAGGTACCTGAGGTGATGCTGAGCAATGCTCTTGGAGACAGGAATGGTGCTGATGGACCTCTTTACTCAGAGCCCAGGGGTGTCAGTAGTCCCACTACGTCCGTTCCCTCTCTGGCATTTGAAATGCAAGTCAGCTAACACCTGGAATGCCTGTCTGTGACATGGGAAGTGGTTTGCAGAATTTACATCAGGATATGTATTAATAAATTAATATATCTGCAGGGAGAATTCCTCACTGAATATTTTTGTTTCAGATTTTAGGGCTTGCCAAAGGAGAGGAAAAGAAGAATCTCCACTTGATTGAACTAGAGATTTGAATTTTCTTCCTTTGTGGGTTTGCTATCCATCCATCCATACAGATTCTTCTTAGACTGTTCTTGTGTTTTTCCTTTTTGAACAGTCTGAGCTAATGATGGACAGAGATGCCATTAAGATAGGTACACGTACTGTACACAGCAGGATCACGAGATCCTCTTGAATGCCCTTAATAAAATGTTCAGCTCTTCTGAAGGTCGAAGAAGGCTGTGATACAGATCAAGTCCTTAGGTCAGTTATGCTCACTTCTCAGCAGCTTCCCAAATGCTCAGTAGTGTTACTCCAGGTGAATTAAGTGAGCAAAGTCAAGCTTGAGCATTAGCCACATTTTCTTAATTGCAGCAAAATATGGTGGGTTCATGTTTTCGTTTTTTGTTATGAATAGGAACCGATCTAGGCAAATGAATTCTAGAGTAGGCTTTTTTTGCATTTTTTTCTGGCCACCACAGGGAGTAATTAACCTTTTAAACACTAGACTTATAGAAAAGTTGCAAGAGCTCTCAGCAGGTTATCTTCATGCCTGCTGCTTCTGGCTATTTAATTGTCCCACATGAAGCACCGCGTTAGGTAGGTTGGCTGGAAATTGGGAAAATCAGCCATTTTCAGGGAGAGTTTGAGCATGGTTGCAGCATTTAGCCACCTTGCCCCCAGATTTGTCAAAGACCACAGTGAAGTGACAAGTGGACAAGTGAGCACAGTGAGCCCTGAACAGCCTCTTCCCTGGGCTGTGTGGCAACAAAAATTGGCTTTATCTATATTGCACCTGAAATTACATAAATCATTCTCTTTTCTACTTTTTGTTCTCACCCCTTTCAACTTTGTGTTGCCTGATAACATGGTTTGAAATGGGGCTGGCATTGCAGGGGGTATGTCCAAGGGAGGCTGCCCAGCTCTGGGGGCTGCTTTTGGAGTTGCTTCTGAGCTGACCTGCAGCAGCTCAGGGCTCTCTGACTGCTTGTGGGATTTGATGGCTGAGGAAGGGGCACTAATTCCAGCTCCAC
This sequence comes from Tichodroma muraria, assembly GCA_013390105.1. NCBI lineage: Eukaryota > Metazoa > Chordata > Aves > Passeriformes > Sittidae > Tichodroma > Tichodroma muraria. The sequence continues at coordinate 53,205 of WAAG01020555.1, forward strand.
GTCTGAGCCCCAATAGCAATAATTGCACAATACCCACCTGTAGAGCCCCCTGTGATTTTGGTGCTCTCCTGCACCTCCTCCCCTAGGTCAGTGTATCCTGCACTTCTGCTTCTTGCCTGCTGCCTTTTGCCCCAGGCTTGGCTGGGCTTACCCTAGTGATATGTGGTTGTACATACATCCGGATTTTTCATGGCCCTCTGGGTCTCCCTCAGATGAAAGGCTCTGCTTCAGTCTTTTAGGAATTTATTTCATTCCTCTGTGGCTTGGGGCTTTTTGCAGGCAGGGCACTTGCCACTTGTGCTCTGACACAAGCAGGGAGGGGTTACTTAACTACCCACATCCTCTCAAAATAGAAATTCACAGCCCCACAGTACTTAGACACATTTTCATTAGTGTATACAGTGAGCTTTCTTCCAGCTATCCCAGTCTATTAATAACAGCTCCAAACCTTTGGTTTGCCCAGGCATTTAGGAAAATTCACTTTTCCCAGACAGGGGCTGTTGATATTTCTGTGCTCTGAGATCAGAAATGCCATCCTGTTCAAATGCTTGGTGATGGAGAGAGGATACACAGCTCACTCACCCAATTCTTTCTTTCCTGTGATCTGCTCTTCCCCAAGGAGTGTAAAAATACTTGTCTTTTACTTATCCTTTAATTAAGAACTGACCACAGAGAAGGGGACAGAGAGGGAAATTAGGATATACATTAAAGTGTAGGAAATGGCAGGGAGATAGAAAAAATAGCAGAGGGATGAAAAGGTGGAAAGAAGGTGCCTTTTTGTTGTGAAGAGATTAGCTGAGAGTCAGTTTTTCGGATGCTTTGAAATACGGCATTCTCCTGGAAAATACAGATCCTGATTGATCCCAAAAGCCTCAGGGATTTTTGAGGTCAGAGCTCCCCTGGGAAAGGGGACAAATTAAACTGAGCAGCAGTGCCATTTGCAAATGGATTTATTACTTTTCAGTGAGAAATGAAACCTAAAGGTTTCATACAGTTCAACTTGAAGTTTCAAGTAAAAATGTTCTTTTGTTATTTGCCCCATGAACAAGGAGAGGTTATTCAAGGGTGGATAAAGAGGCTTGCCTTGGATGGTTAATACAAGGAGAAATGCATGGATGATGCAGAGAGAACCAGCTCTGCAGGGGGTGTGATTCATGTGGACCCTTCTGCTCCATGCTGGCGAGGGGCTGTTCTGAGCATCCTGTGGCCCCGTGGTGCCTGTGGTCATTCATCCCTTTTGCCTTTCCATGAGGTTCAGGCCCTGAGCAGGGAAGTTTTTCATGTCCCTGTTGTTTCACTGACACTTTCATAGAATTGCAGAGTGGTTTGGGTTCTAAGACACCTTAAAGATCACATTGTTCCAACCCCCTAGCCATGGGCAGGACCATCTTCCACTAGACCAGGCTGCTCAGGGTTTCATCCAACGTGGCCCTGAACACCTTGAGGGCTGGGGCAGCCACAGCTTTTCTGGACAACTTGTTCCAGTGTCTTACCACCCTCACAGGGAAGAAATTCTTCCAATATCCAATCTAACCCTGCTCTTTTTCAGTTTAAAGCCATTCCCCCTTGCCCAGGCTCTCCATGCCCTTTTCAACAGTTCCTGTTCAGCTCCCTTGTATGCCTAGTGGAAGGTGCTGTATTTCCTCTGCATGCTTCCTAGCACTTGCTGTAACCCAGCCCTGAGATGTTTGCAGCTTGTGAGGTTCCCTCCCTCTCTGGCCTTTCTTATTTCTTTACTTACACCTGGAAAATTTAGTTGACACACAGGTTGATTCTTGACAATCCAAGAAAAAGCTGCCCTATCCACTTGTCTCAGGGTCACAGTTCAGCCCCTCATCTGGTTTGGCAGCCCCGCTGCTTATCTGCATTTTTCTGTACGTGGTTTTTCCATTTCCACACATTAATCTTTCTTTGTTAAGACTCTACCCCATGCTGAACAGAGGAGGTATAGATGGCTTGATGCAGGTTTCATTTTTGGGGTTTTCTACTCTTTAATTTCTGCAGTCCATTGAACAGGAGCGAAGTTTAAGTTACATAAATATTAAGTATATTATTTTCAATGGAAAGTGCACCTGCTTAACCTAACCCTCCCCAGCCTAACCCTAACTACTTGCCTAGTGCTCAAGAACATTTCACCTTTTATTTTCAGGTGTAGCAGTTGGTTGTGCTGAGGAAGGGATGGTGCTCCTTCTCTGCTATGGAAATCACCTCAGGCTGCTTGGTTCATCTCAGTTGGTTCCCCTGAGGATAATTTTAGGATATTTTTTGAAAGTCCTTTGTCCTTGGCACTTATTTAAACAGCCTTCATGCCACCAGCGATGAACTTCAGTGCCTGCTACAGACTTTGTGTCTCAATCTTTTAATGTCCAGTCAATGGAGATACTTTGGGTACCCATGATCTATAGTGAACACCTAAATTAGCATATAGAGTATATGCTTTGAGTGTATTTCATGTCCTTGTTACCGAGCAGGGAAGTAAGAAGATGCAGCCCTGGGCTGATGACCCTCTCAGGCTTGGCAGAGCAGATGCCCAAAGCCTCACCACACTCTGGATCTGGGCCCGTGCCCCAGGGAGGATCCCTTTGCAGGCTTCCCTGGGTCATCCCTGCCAGGTGACCTCAGACAAAAGAGGAGACAACCCAGCCACTTATACCTTCCCACTGAGGGGTGGATTGTCTCCTCCATTTCAAACCCAAGACAAGGCTTGTTCACATGCTGCTCACCAGCCAGGGCAGCACATTTCAGAGACGTATCGTTTTTGGGAATGCTGCTGAAACTCCTTGTGACAACTTACATAATGGAGTTTAAATTTCCTCAGGCACTTTATCACTTGCCTGGTGGTTGCAGGTTTCTCCCTGTGGTGGGTGAGGCAGGTGCTGTGGCAGTGACATTATTCTTGCAGGGGGCAGCTGCTCAGGGCTGTTCTTCACAGTGCTCTGGTGTGGTACCCCCCAGCCCCACTCCCTGCTCACAGAGCTGCCACTGGCAATTGGGGTTGTTCTATTACATTTTTAAAAGCTAGTTAGAGGCCTGATTTGTAAAACACAAATCTTTGAAATCAAGCTTTGAAATCATCTGTTTTGACTTTTTCCAAAGTTTTCTTTTTGGCAGCTCAATTGCAGTCCTCCCTACTGGGACTGACTTATGGGGAAGTAAGAACATAATGTACTTACAGGTATAAATGGTGTATGTTTATTCCCCTGAATGGAATAAGTGGCAAACCCAGAGGTTGAATAAGGTAAGTTCATCAGCTATGTACTTGTAACTTCCTTTACACCAATTATGATGAAGTTTTGTACCTTCATGTCAGTTTTGACATATAATAATAGTGGGTAATCATGTAGCTTTTATACTAACTGCAGAGAGTGAGGGCACTTATCCCAGCTCTGAAATACAGAGCTCATTAAAATGGGATTGAAGGCATTTAATATCAATTGTTGTATTTTCTATTTGTATTCAAAATGGCCAGCTTCATTATATGGGGCAATTCAAAATAGTTCTGCTGAAGTCACAAAGCCCAAATTTACACCCTCAGAAACACAAAATCAATCTTTCCTAAGTGTTCTCGGAAAACTTGAGTTTCTTGTTTCTAGATGAGGTCATTTACATTCTTTCAGAAGAAATCTTTTACAAATACAGAAGAAGAGAGGGGAGGAGAGTTCCTCTTTCCTACCTCATAACCCCAAGAGACTGAGCAAGTGGGGGCCCAGAGTCGGACAGAGCCCACAGTACATGGGATGGGTCAGGATGCAGAAAGATATGGGGACTGGAATCTGGCATGGCCCAAGATCACAGTGGAAGTCCCAGTGCTGGCTTGATCAGTCCCTCCATGCTGCTCATCCATCCATCTAAGCCAGCACAGTGTCCTGCCCACTGCTGCCATCTCCAGCTCTGCAGAGAGGTTTCATCAGAAAACAGCTGTGTTTTAGCCACTGCCTGCTCCTCTGGCCACTGCAGGGCTGCTCTGGCTCCATCCCATCTTCCATTCATCCTGGTGCTCATCTCAGCTGTTGTGGCATAGTCTCTGTCAGCTTGAACTCAGCTTGTACCCTTTCCCTTCTGAGCTTAGAGATCCATGTTTTGGCACATCCTCTTGAACAGCTTTGACCAAGCATGAAGGGAGGCATGGCATTGCTCTGCAGTGCTGCAGTGCCGAGGGACTCGCAGCAGAGGGTGTGACCTGCAGGTTCCCATGCAGCTGGGTTTGCATCAATTCGTATTTTGTTCAATTCCTGTTTTGCTGTGTATTGGAGTCTGTCTGCTGCTGGGTGATGCTGACTGTGTGTAGTCCAGGCTTGCCTGGGACATGATGAACTTCTGTCCTTCTCAGCTGGTTTGTAACCGGTCACTGAGATCTACACTCCCTTCTGGCAGTGTGCAGGAGGTTGTTTTTTTGCTTAGTGACCAGCTTATGGACCCTCTGGTTTTGGTTTCAGTGCTGAAGGTTTCACATCGGTCCCTGGTTATAAGAATTACAGTCATCAGGCTCAGGGCTGTATTTTCCCTTCTGCCCTGCCATGAACACAGAAAATGCAGTGCCAGGGCACAGAGAAGATGATAACACTGAATCCACAAAGTGCATCCTCCTCCCATTCCCCGACCTGTCCCAGCTACTCTGTGCAAGAGCAGGATAGGACTTACTGGGTGCAAGTGGCTGGCAGAAGGGACTGGATCTGTGAGGCACAGGGGGACATTCCTCAGAATTTCCCAGCATGAGATTTAGCCCTGAACCCAGAAGTGATATAACTCCATTCTCCCATTGCTGGAAGAAGTCACAGTTATGGTTATAATTAAAAGGCTCCAGACCTTGAGTCAATGCCAGCAGAGTTCAGGTGTCCCTCCAGAGGCTGCTCTCGGGGCCAGCTGCCTGCCATCAGCATGATGCCACTTATCCAGCCCTCAGATGGATTAACCATCAAAAATAACAATAGAAAAGGCTTCTATAGCCTTCATAGGTTCAGTCCCAAGGGTGCTGGAGGTGGCACAGGAGATGGTGAGGAGGTGCTCTGCTCCCATTTACAACTCTGTGGGACATTTGGGTTGGTTGTTACTATCAGCAGCTGAGAAAAATCTGCTGGATCTCACTTGCGATTTCTTTCATCTTCATGGCTGCAGCTAATACACACTTTTGTCCCTGTATAACTCACTGAGAATTTGATTAATGGAAGACATACTTTGCTGCCAGACCATCAGAGGGAAACAAAAATTAAAATGTTACCAGTGTACTCATTTCTTGTCTCTCTGACAGTGAATTCCTAAGCTATGCTGAAGCCACACACTGCTTAATTCTTTTACCTACCTGCCTGAAGACCCGTATCTACTCTGAAAAGACAGCCCAGAAGAGGGACATAAATTGTCCTTCTGTTGCTGAGGCCCAGCAACAGTCTTTTGCTTTGGTGAAGAATACTTGAGAGGTACAAAGGTCTGCATGCAAACTCCTTTGAAATTACTGGGCTTAAAAGTTCTTGAACAGGAATTCAGTTCTTTCCTCACTTTGTTATTTATGTTATATTTTCCTCACTTCATAATTTCTGTTACGTGAACATAGAGAATTGTGTTTAAAAACATATCTTAAACACCAAAAATCAAATAAATGTAACCCAAGAAGGAAAGATCACAGCATTCAGCCGGGGCTGAATCATATCCCCTTTCCCTTTCCCAGTTGCATTTTCAAGTAACCAACAAAATACTAAGCTATTCATTAGTCAGATGGCTTCTCTTTTTCTAGGAAGGCAATGCAGGAAAATAAGATGTTTCTTCCTTTTCCAAATTACAGAAGAAAAACATGCTGCCTTTGTGGAAGCTGATTAGTAGAGTTTTGCAAGGCAGCTACTGCCCAACAAGAGTACTCCCGGCTTTGGCTTTATATATATATATGTGTGTATATATGTGTGTGTATATACATATGTTTTATGTTCATTACCATTTAAACACACAAGTGTGTCAAAACACACTTTTCAAAATAAAATGTGCCATCAAAGAACAATTTCCTGCCTGTTGTGGAGGGTCTGTGAAGATAATGAAATAAACCCACTTGCCATTGTTGTTTTGCAGCAAGTGCTGGTACGTTTTTTAAGCTACGGACAAGCCTGTTAAATAACTGGCCATCTTTTAAGCTCAGGCACCCTGGAGTGTAGGAGGCGAATAATTCTCAGGGGGGATTTAAACAGTTATGTAAAATAATCTGAAGCCGCCCTGGTTGCTCCAGAAAGATTATAATTAAGCACGGGGTTGTTTTTTAAATGTCTGCGATCATCAGTTGATTCTTCTTTGCAACAAAGCAAAACAAAAGTCTTTTTCTCATTTGTTTGAGAAGCGGTTTCTGTTCCTCTCCTGAAGAGGAAGATGATTCGGACATGTTGCTGAATGCTCTGCTGTCAGTCTGGGTGTTTATGTCACAGAATATCTTTTGAATAGTAATTTTTAGCATCTGATTAATCTTCCATTCCGTTTGAGCAGAGAAGCACCATCATGCTGGGCTAGATGCAGAAGGGTCTCAGCACTCACTAACCGGTGTCATCCTCTGTAAGGGCTTGCAAGCAAAATCCCCGGGGTTGGTGTTCAGCCTTGCCAGTCAGGAGCTTGGCAGCTGCTTAGCTTAAAGTTGGGGGAACAGATTTTTTTCCATAGGAGTCTATGACAAGTAGATTTTACAGCAATCCTCTGGTATGCTAACATGTACCTAGGATACACAGAGAGAGCAACCCATGTACCCTCACCCTCTCTAGTCCCTGTGCAGGGCAAGACGGGCACCCCTGGACCAAGCTGTAACTTGTGCATTTTGTTAACTTCTGGTGGAACCCATTACTCTCCTGTGTCCCCTTACTATATGTCCTCTGCCTCCTCATTCACATTACCCTGCCCTCCACATCACAAGTTTTTTTATATCCTGGAAAAATTAGCTTTTGAATTAATCTGGACATGTCATGATTTGAAGAGAAAATCCATCTCCATGCCACCTGGCTGGGCTGGGAGTTTGGCTATCTGTGCCATTGCATCAGCTGTCGCCTTCCATCTGAGAAGGAAACCCTCAGCTTATGTTTGATAAGCTCCCAGCCAAGGTAGATAAGCCAATGTGCTGCTGACAGTCTCCCACAGCTGCATGGTTTAACCACAGTGGCCGGAGTGGAGGGATAATTGTGGAAGTTAACTGGTACCCAGTTTTTTAATGATGCTGTAATTTTTTTAGTTCACTATCACTAAAGCAGAACTTCTCACAGATGACTGTGTTTAGGGTCATTTGGGTGCCCTGCAACATGTTCACATATTTTCCACTGCTGAATGAAAAGGAGAAAATGAATGTGATACTCGTTGTAGGTGTCTGTCTTGCTTGTGGATGGTCTAGATTTCTGCACAGCTCCTTCTCTGTTATATGGGGCTTTCAGATTTCACTATTGATTAGAGTGGTTGCTTTTCTAATTAAAAGAATTCCCAAGTCTAACTATTGACTATGGACAATAAATGTGCCAGGTTATTAAAGATAAGAGGTTTTAGTCAGAAAATATCATACCTTCTCTCACAAAGGAGGTCAGTGTAACTCGAGCAAAAGTGTGTCCTAAAAATCAGAAAACAAGCAAAGAAAACGAGAAAGTAGGAGCCAGGCAAATGCTGCTTATGTAATCACAGCAAAGCAAGTAGGACAGAGGAGAGAGCAGACAGCGAAGCTCAGCTTTCACCTGCCTGCTGCTCAGGACAAGGCATGACTGCATGTGTGGCTGGTGTTCCATCTACAAAAGGGAGCAGATCTCACCCAGAGAGCCTGCATGGCTGAACAGAGAGTGGATGTACTTGCCCAAGGTGAGGGGAAAGTGTCTCTTTTAGGGATGAACTTTCACAGGCCCTCAGTGTACAGTTGTTTGTGGTAGGTCCAAGGGGTTTTGAAGGTAGATTTCAACCCCTTCTGTAAAATATTCATTCTCAGCTCTTGACACACCTCCCCAAAATATTACAACAGCACAGCCATTTCCAGAAAACAGAATTTCCTGCAATGAGGTTGAAGTCACTGGACAGCCTCCCATACCTTGCCCAACAAACTGCTATGGCAAGAGAAGTTGCACGCAATGTTCATGCCTCTGAGTCAAAGTCTTTGAAGAAGCCTTTCTCCCTCCACTGTTTCTAGAAAGAGGTCAGCACAATTAACTGGGAGTAAGCATTGAGTCCTTAAATAGTTCAGTTTGGTTGAGATGAATCCTGCCCTGGGGAGCCTGAATTCCTCGAGGTAGTGCATGATTGCCTTTGTTGGAAGTTACTCACACCTTTGGGCATAGGTCTTGTATGTGGTTTTCAGCGTGTTGTGATAGTTACAGACTTGCAACATTTTATTTGTCTACTCACATCCGTCACCTGGGGACATGAAATTCGTGCTTGTAAGCATCAATAGACAAGTATTTGCTGCTGGACAAACAGAAGTGTGTGCAGTCAGCAGTGATGATTCTAAGACCCAGCCTTGGCACTGGGGGTGTGATTCATAGCTCTGCGTGGTCTCAGGCACATGGAGGCACTGGGCCCTTTTGATGCTGAATAAATACAGAAGAGAGCAGCAGTCAGGACCCACAGGAGTGTCAAGTGTGGGGTGGTGGTGGAAGCAGCGGTGGATCCAGCAAGCAATGGGAGAAAAGCAGGATGACCAGGAGGTGTTGCCAGGGAGGCTCTGAAGGGTGTCTGAGCTCTTGTGATGCAGCTGCTTCTGATGTACTCTTTCACAGTGACCAGCAGGGTTGCAAACAGTAAGGTTTTAGTAAACACACACCCATACATGTAAGAACCAAATGGGGTTTTGGTCCTGCTCTCTTCACATCATTAACTGGTCTTTCTTTCCATTTTCCACCCCCAGTTTTTCAATTTCCCTATGCTTTTAGAGAGCTTTACCTTACATCAGATGATTTTTTTCCACTTTCTTGTATAAATTTTACCCTTGTCTCCAGTCCTGAAGTATTTATAGCTCAATGGCACACATAACCATTTGGCATACAGTAATTCCTCTTTGAATACTTTCCATATCTCTCCTGTGTGCTTTTCCACCCACACGCGTTCCATTGCCTTATCCCAAAGGATGTCTTTATTCCTCCTTTATGCCTCTGGTATCTCTATTGTTTTTTTCATGTCTTTCTTCCTGATGGGTTGGGTGTTTTTGCACATCACACAGCTTGAAAAAAAAATTTCCCTTCAGACTCTTTCATTGAACCAAATCTTATTCATCTGATATGCACACAGACTGAAATTCAATCCTGAGTAAAAGAGCAACCTAGATGCTGCAGAGAACCTATTTTTGAAGAATTTTTGTGACAAAGGCCTCAGATTGACTTCTGTGCAGGGAGTAACTTCACCCACAGGAGTCCCACTGGCCACAGTACTGTTGTGACCTTGAGGGTTGTAATTGTACCTCGATTTTCTTGTTAGCATTTTCTTTCCTATGGTATTTTTGCACCAAAGCAGAAAAATGATTTTTTTTTTTTCGATATTGATGAATTTTTTCTGATGGGAAAACAATTATGATGGTGATTCAAATTATATAGTTATTTTTTTCCTGGTTTTATTTAGCCCTGTAATACATAGGGAATAGTTGCCTATGGCAAGCACATGGCTGTGGGCTGATAGCAAATCGTGCATCAAAAGACAAAGATGGGAAGGCAGGCTTGCAGGATTGAAAATAATGACTCTGGACGAGACTGTAAGAGTCACAGTTAAATAGTCACAGTGCATTAGTTAGAAGGACTACAGTCAGGGATATTAAGTGATATTACTTCTGTTCATACAAGCCTTCCATTAATTCAAGAAGGATGATGAAAGTCTGCAGAGGAACAAGAGTGACAGAGGGATTGGAAAATGCATAAGTTGGTAAAGTGTCTGCAACTTCCACCAGCTGCAATTGCCAAAGAAAAGGCTTAGGGCTGATTTGACTGCAGTCTAGAAAGTGCTAATATTCCCTACAAGGAACATTTCTGAGTAGGGAGTCGTCCTATTTAGCACATAAAGGCATTATGAGAGTCAGCATCTGGAAGTTGGAGCTCTCAAATTAATTCAATTTGCACAGATCATTGTGGCTCATCAGAGATCAGATCTTCCCATGCAGGGCAGTTCCACATGCAGACAGACTTTTTAATGTGCTGGTGGCCAGCTCAAATGTGCTCCAGCCAGGGACACTGGCAGCACCTCCTGGGGTACCTCCACACCAGGACAACACGGAGGGGCCAGCAGTCACAGGCCACACGAGTGTATCTAATGCTCTGTGTGTGCTCGAGCACTAGTCCAGGGAGGAGTTACTGCAGACACTATGCGCTGCATCGATGCCTAGAGCTCTGAGGAGATGGCCAAGGTAGACTGAGCTTATAAGAGTAATAGTCTCTTTACAAATAAATGCTGCAATGAATATAACACTCTTCGGCCTTATTTTTCAAAGATGAAGAGTGCCAAGAATGAGTTGAAATTTCCTTAGCTTTTCTGAAAATCAAGCCATAACTAATTAACCCCTGCATGCCATTGGGCTTAATTATTTTTTTCCACTTGATTTAAAAGATGAAAAGAGAAACTTTAGAGTTCTCAAAACTTTGCAGCAAGTTTGTGGTCAGAATTTAGAAGATCTTGAATTATCACCTGAACACTTCTTTTTCTCCGTTTCTAATTGAGTGAGCTTTTACTATTCCAGTGCAACCCATTGAATAGCATAGATTATATAAGCTACAGGACAAACTCCAGGAACACTCCTGACTGCATTCCCATGCAGAGCTGGGATATGCCAGCCAGGAGCACATCCTCCCTTTAATTACACCAAAGAGGTCTTGGTGATTTGGTGTCCTACATCAGTATTAGGAAGCTTGGGCATTGAATTGCTATAAATCAGGACATTGGCTGCTCTCACAACAAGCCCAGTGGGAGCCTGACTTTCTCAAGGAGCTTAATTAAAGAGTGCTTATTGTCAGTTCACCCCTGTAGCCCATTAGAGCTCCACAGAGATTTCTGTTCTACAACATCATTGTGAAAAGTGAAACAGTCCTTGCTTCTGAGGAAGCTCTGTGCTCATAATCACTTCCTCACATGTCAATACATTCCTGGTGTTCCTATAGTCATGTGGCAATTAGTTGATGACAGGTGTGAACAGGACATATCTAAATAATTGTTTATGGAGATCCTATTGGCAAGACAGTTATTCAACAGAATCATAATTTTCCTCCTAGCTAGTACTTTCTCTGGCTGCATCTCAGTGTGCTTGAAAAAGCAAAAGTAATGTGTGACATTTCCAAAAAGCAACAATTTTCTTTCTTTGGAAGCACGTACAACCCTGCCCTCAGAAGGACACAGCCCCTTGTGATTTACAGGGAGAACACAAGTTCCCCTGTCATTAAGGATCTTCAAGCCATTTCTTCAAAATGTTTTGAAATCCATGTCATGTTAGAGTTGCACTGTAGTTAAGTGAATTATTCAGACTGTAACCTTGGCTGCTTGGTAGAAGCAGCTTCACTTTTTTCTGTGCAGAGGACTAGTGTATTTGGGCCCCCACCAATCCCATCCACCTTCAACAGGCATTTGTATGTGCTTTATTATTGAAAAAACAGCTGCCATCAGACATGAGGATGCACACTGCACAGTCAGGGGAATGGGTGAGAAGAGAGGGGTCATGTTACACCACACATGGTGCAAGGCCTCTTGTGGGTCAGTTCCTTCCTGGGCTTGTCCCACTCGCTTCCCAAGCTGAAGCCATCAGGCACAGTCATCACCATGTGTGTCCCAGGAGTGCTGAGAAAGAGTTTTTAAATTTGATTCAGAATAGACACTTCCCCCCATGGCGCAGGCACAAACAGCCACCTCCCTGCATGCTCGACTTGGGCAGTGTTGCAGCCAGGCAATCCAGGGATTGCACAACTTCTGGCTCTGCTGACTAACCCACATCCCAAAGGAGCTGAGAGGACACATTGATTCAGGTTTGTCCATTACTAAGTATTATTTCCCAATGCATTTATGGAGCCATCCTACCTCCAGATTTCAGCCTGGAGAGATCAGAGATATTTGAAGGCTTCAAAAGAAATTTTTGACAGCAAAAAATGAGATGAAATCTCATGGATCTAGACTTTGCAAGTCATTCTTAGAATTTTCACATCCTTCATGATTGCAGCTATAAATAGATTTAGTATTAATTAAACCCTGACCAACTAAATGTGCCAATAAGATTAAGGAGCAAAGTGTAGGCTGTCATCCTGCCAGTGGCTATTCCCAGTGCAAAATTGCCTTTAACAGAGCCATCTGAGAGATAGGAAGCTTTTTTGCAATGATATGACAAGGAAAAGATTCCTCTGACTTGTGTTCTTTGTTATTACAGTAGTGTTTCAAACTCGCTGAGTTCTTGTGTCCTTCACTCCGTGCTAAGCAATCCCTAAATTGTATTCATTATACTGAGTCATCATTGTCTTCCTGATGTCTGCTTTCCCACCCAGGAAGAATTTAGAGAATCCTCATGGAAGACAGGAGCTTGCCCTAGAGAATAAGCAGCCCTGGTAGGGAAGTTTTGCCTGTCAGTAAGTGATATATTGTAATATGTAAAGCTGGCAGCCACATGGCTCATGTGGTGGCTTGCCCACAGTCCCTCACCCTGCTGTCTCATCGTGATGTCTTCTGTCCAAACACAAACTCTTCAACTGCCTCTTGGCACAGGTGAAGCACTGCAAACCCCACCTGCACACCATGCCTTAAATGCCTGCAAAAACAAGAGACTTTCTGGCATGAAGCAAACCCTTTCCCTCCCTGGCACTCTGTATGCAGCAGATGCTGTGCCATAGCCTTCAGGTGGCAGCTGCAGCGAGCCAGATTTGGGAAACAGCTCAGGGGGAGCAAGGGAAGTGCCCCCCCGGGTAGGGAAACCTGCCTGTGGCAGAGGCAGGGCCTGAGCTGGGACGTCCAGGGAGGCAGGGTAATCATTTTTCTCAGTGGAACTGGGGAGCAAGTTTGATTCATCAGGCACAGGGAGATGGAGACCCTCAGAGCCCTGACAAAGGGAAAGGAAATGCAGCTTCAGTCCTCCTGGCATGAAAGTGGTGTGGTTTTGCAAAAGAGGTGGGTTCCTGGCTTTGGAGAAAGGATGTTAAGCAGCAGAAGTTCCCGAGCTGGGTCTGGTGGAGTATCCCCTGGGATGGTACACAATGACTGAAGGGAGCAACTTCTGAGCAACACGTCATGAGTGATGAAAATAGGATTGCCAGCTCACTTGGGCATAATAATATATTTAGATAAAGAGCCAGACAAACCAAGCCAGCCCATTTTATCAGGCCAAACCTCACCCTATTCTCTGTTACTAAGCTCACCTGCTTAGTTTTTAAATGTTTAGTAGTGCTTATTCCCTGCCAGATCCTACAGTTCTGATTTGTCATAGCACTGCCTGCTCCATGGCATTTTTGTATTGGGTCTATTAATTTTATTCTGTAATGGAGTCACCAAGTAACTAGAAAATATGTCTTTTCTTCTGAATATATGCTAGGCTGCAAAGAGAGGTTGTGGAGTCTCCTTCTCTGGTGGTATTCAAAACCCTCCTGGATGTGACCCTGTGCAAACTGCTCTGGGTGAACCTGCTTTAGCAGGGGAGTTGGACCCTGTGATCTCCAAAGGGCCCTTCCTCCCAAGCTATTCCATGATTCTGTGATTTACTCTGGTCTAGTATCCTCTGCACTTCGTCATTTTCATCAGATGAATTTAGGACTCAACTCATCCTTTTTAAGAAAGATAGGGACAGGCTGCACAGGACTGTCTACATTACACCTCTCAAACTAGGCCAGTTGTGTCCCATCTTGAAGGATATTGATTAATTATGATGGTACCTGAAATATGTTCCTGCATTAGCAATGATCTACATACTTTGCAAACTTGTGGTGCTGTAGCAACCCCTGGAAGTGTGTTCTTAAGAAAAACTCTCCATTTGGCGTGATGGTAACAGCAGGCAGCAATAATGTGGTACATGGAAAAGCAGTGTAAGGAGTTGATGGGCACAAAACAATATCCTGGCAGCACTGATGGCAACACTCTGCATGAGTGTATCTGCTGGTATAAGCCTTGGGGGCCTCTCCTTTCCCTCCTTAGAATGTGTCTTCTAAAATATCCAGAGATCTCTCTCTTTCATGTGCAATTTTTCACACATTTGCCTACTTCCTTCAAATGAGACAACCATCCCTCTGAAGTTTTATGTATTGCCTTTCACTGAAAATTAGAACCTGATAATTTTCACTGAAAATTCTACCTGATTAACTAACTGAAGAAGTTTCAAACTCCTGGAGTTGAGCTGTTCCTTTCCCCCAAGAACGGGGGAACACATGCAGGGGTTAACACTGAAAGCTCGATTTATTAACCATCAGACCAGAAATTAAGATCTAAAAGTTTGAGTACACTACGTGTCATAGTACTTCCTATGAATGCATGCTCCAAGCTACTCCTTCACCCCCACTTTAATCAGATTACCTATGATAGTAAGTAGGATAACATTTTCTTCCTTATTTATTAAAATAATACTGGCAAGGAAAATGTATTTTGCATGATCACTTCTCAGTCTGAAACTCTTCTAGGCTAAATATATTCATCTAGGATATGTTCTTTGGACATCTGTTTTCAAGCTGCATTCTTCCTGCAAAAGGCACAGAAGATGCTGTTCTTTACCACCACTATGTGCAGCACAGGTAGATGTAAGAAGGGAATTCTGCCTGGAGATTTCTGTTGTCTTTTTGTTCAATCAGAAGATATAGCTCTACTGACTCACATTTTAGATTGCATAAAATGCAGTCATACACCTGGCCGAAAACCTTGGTTGTACCTTCCAAGCTAATCTTAAAATACAACACAGGCCCTGCAGTCCTGGAAAATAAAATCCAGTGCTCCAACATGCAGGGGAGCCTAAGAGACAGTTCCTTCACACCACACAGTTATCTCTCCCAGAAGAGAATTTATATTCATGAATGCTTATTTCCCTTTAAAATTTTGCCCATTATATGTTTTATGACACAGAAGCAAAGGTCCCTTCTATTACCATTCTGAAAGTATTTTAAGAAAATGTGATTAAGTTCTCTCCCCACCAGACTTCATGAAAGAAGAGACACCTCACCCTCTGGGAAGTGTAAGCAATAACATTTTTGTAGTAAAAAGTACTGCCTGGTTGTTCAGCCTTATTTTTACAAGTGTCAGGCTTGCGTGAATTTCATCTTTACTGGGCCACATATTATTCCAAAACACTCTCCAAGGTAACTCTTTTCAGCTTTAGAGGTCATGTTGAAATGAGCCACCATGACGGGGCTGAGTCCCCCCCAGGCAGTTTTATTCTGTGAAAAATTCCGTATTTGTTTCTAGCATTTTCATCTGGGCTCTTGTTTGTTAGGACAAGCAAAATGCTCATTTGCTTACACTTGTCTGAATGAGGAAAGGTCACAATAAAGAGACATTAAGTCATAGGATCATTGAATCATGGAATAGTTTGGGATGGAAAAGGCTTTTAAAGGTCATCTAGTCCAACCCCCTGTAATGAGCAGGGACATCTCCAGCTAGATCAGTTTGCTCAGAGCCCAGTCCAACCTGACCTTGAATGTTCCTGGGGACAGGGCATCCACAACCTCTCTGGGGAACCTGTCAGTGTTTCACCACCTGCTTTGTAAAAAAATTCTAGTCTAAATCAACACTTTTTTAGTTTAAAGCCCTTGTGCCTTGTTCCATCACAACAGGCCCTGCTGAAAGGGCCATCCCTTTGTAGCTGTGAACAGCAGAACAGCTCCATAAAGGAGGAAACTCTTCTTCCAAAGATGACAAATAAGCACTATCTGGGATGACTCAGCTCTGCCAGCCAGCCTCAGGATGAAGAACCTTTCCTGTGCATATCCACATTTCCAGTGCCCACTAGACAGGACGCAAATGCTTTTTCATCTTGTTTCTGTTTGCTGTGCAGCGTGTCAAAGCTGCTGCTTTGCAATCAAACCCCTGCTTTGGCCTGGGCCGAGGAGAGCTTGCATTGCTCCTGGTAAAGGGGCAGCTTTTGAAGTCCGCTCTCTAGATGACTTTTTATAGGAAAGACCCATGTTCAAAAGAATAGGCTCCATCCTCTGGTCCAGAAAAGCAGCCCAACAAAAAGCAAACAGACCATCTTTCAATCTTCTTATAATTAATTGATGGGCAGAAGCCAGTACACTAAAGTCTCCCAGTCTGGAAATCCAAACGATTAAAAGCAAGCTATTGTCATAGAGAGGAAAAGTTCTCCCAGCTCCCTCTCTTCCCCAACCTGTCTTAGCACAACCTTAGACTTATCTGGGTTGGGTCACAGCCAGCTTGCCCTCATTCAAGCCCTGATCCTGGCAAGACAGTGGGTAAGCCGATCAACTGCTCCAGCCAGCTCCAGCAGCCAAGACCTGAAATAGAAACATGCAGCTGAATGTTGGCCATGCACAGGGAGATCTCCAGGCCTTCATGGAGTGAGGAGGAGGAGGCGTTCCTCAAAGACCATTTCACCGCTCCCTGGCCCCTGTGTGTTTTGATCAGTGATAGCAAAGCACCTGATGTTCACGTGGACAATGGGTTTTGCCTGTGACTAGCAGGAAATTACAAAGTCAATTAGTTCGGCACCTCAAACTGAAAGTCCTTCTTTTAGAGAAAGCCTGTTGAAAAGTTGAGGTTCACCCATCTTCACCAGCAGCTGTAACTGTAACCTGTACTGAGTATGAAGATCCAAAAAAGAAACCCCAAAGCTGTAGTCTCACAGTCACTAATCTGTGGAAAGCTAATTTTCCGAAAGGACTGATCTGACTTCTGTGAAATGAAGAAATGTTCTCCTAGCTCTTAGGGGCTGTGATGAAACCCTGAGACATGTGATGAGAAGTGCAGGAGCTGCATGAGACCATGTCCTGCATCTTCCCACCAGGAGGGCAGGAACTGCAGGCCTGGATGAATCAGGAGAGCTTTTGCTCCAGTCCAGGCACCAGTCCAGGCATACACAGGCAGGAAGTAAAAAGCTTGGGCTTAATCATGGCTGAGAAAAACTCCTTGTTCCCTCCTAACATAAAGGTCATGTTTTTAATCTCTCTTCCCCTTTGGTCCCGTCACCATCACCAGATGCATTGAGCAGCTACTGCGGTGCCCACGCAGCACCCCACCTGGGAGCACCCAGGAACAGAGAGGGGGAGACACAGCTGAAGGTTTATGAAAGGGCACATGCAACAGGAACAGCACGTTCCTTTCTCACCTTTCTGGATGAAAGCGTAATCTGGCCCCTAGAATGAAATACTGATTTTTAGTGAAAAAAATCATTGGGGCTTCTTACCACTTTAAGTATTTCAACCTGTCTGCAGTCTTTTTTGTATTAGTTCTCATACCTCAATCATTCTTAAGAGGCTTTTTTAATCTGGTAAGACTTTGTTCACAAGAAGCTACATATTTATCTACTGAGGAGAAGACAGCCAGAAGGGTTTCTGAGCAGATACAAATACATGAACAGTTAGGCAGAGGCTCTGAGAACAGCTTGTGTAACAGCATGGCTGATGGACAGGTAACATTTAGTCAGCCACCTGCTTGGGGAGTTGGGATGGAGAGCACTTCACCCAGCACTTTCTGAAGCATGGAAATCACACAGGCTGCTCCTGCCAGGGTTTATGGGTGCCCAGAAGTACTTCTCCTGTCATCTTTCCTCTTTAGTGCAAAGCTGGTCTGTCCAGGGAATACAAGTTGAAGAGAATACACGGAGCTGGTGGGCAGCCATTATGTAAAAGTGCTCTGCATGTAGATGGAAAAAACCCAACCCTTCAATCTGAACAAAGGCCTGAAGTCACTGTTAATTCTTTGCAAAATTTACCACCCACGCAAGCAGGAAGGGTTAAAGATACCAATCAGACAAAATTTCTTGGTCATCAAGGCCACCATAATGAACTGAAATATGCAGGTGATTTATATGGTCCTGTTACTCATTCAGGGCTGCACATGAGCAGTGATTCCTAAGATGCCATTAAAGGATATGTTGGCTCCTTGCAGTGCATATTGGAGTCCGCGGATTAACAAACAATTTAAAGTAAAATGCAAAAAAAAAAAAAACTTGGAAAGGAAATGATTGCCTCCTTATGTGAATGGAAATTAATTCAATTATAAAACATAACTTCTGTGCAGCACTGCCAAAAGGGCAAACAACTGAGAACTTAACTAAAAGGAGAAAATTGTCAGTCTTTCAGCGCATAACCATTTTGATCTGAACAGCAATAATTATGAAAATAGGCAGAAGACTGTTTCACCGATGATAAATCTACAACATGTCAAGCAATATTTGAAGATTCATATTTAATTACTGTGACTACGCAAATTTAACAGTGGAAAAAAGTTGTCAATGCTGTTTTTTAAAGTAGGGAAATAGATCCAAAGCCAAAAGCAACATCGTTAACGTCGGTAACTCAAAGAGAGAGAGCTTCCCTCCAGGCTAAATCTTGTGATAAAGGAGAGATGTCACTTATTATGCACTTTTGAACGTGTCTGGCAAGGTTAAGAGGTAAATAGCCAGAATAATTATCGTCTGGGTTGGTAATGGTTTTCTCAGTCACATATATACTCCAAGCACATTCTTGGTGTTCCGGGTTACTCATAACTCTTGATCACAATTTGTTGTTTTCTCTTTTTTTCCCCTCCAGAAATTATTTTAAGGCAAATATTTTTAGAAAACTCTATGCTCCACTAGTGGACCAGGCATGGCAGGGCTTCAATGAGTTCTTAGGATAAAGTAAGTGCAACCTGGCCACCCAAACTGGTGGTGTTTGCTTGCCCTGTGCCACCGGCTGTGCCTGTTGGGGAGCAGCACGAGGTTTGGCATGAGGAAGCCCATCTGCCAAAGGGCAGTGCAGGCTTTCAGGGTGCTTGGAGCTGCAGGTTGACCAGGATGAACACAGCAAAGACAGCATGTGTTTTATTTTAGTGTGCACAGCTCTGATCAGCAGCAGCGTGCACAGCTCCTCTATGTGAATGGGGAAAGATGTTTTCAGAAGCATCTTCTGGAACAAAATGCTACAGGGAGTGCAATCCTCTGTCTGCAGTGGTCTGGCTTGCACAGGGAGTGCCCTCCATGCCCAAACTTCCTATGGTGTCCAGCAGCCACCCAAGTGCACCCCAAACCAGGGGTCAAGGAGATCACTGTGGCACGTTGTTCCTGATCAGAGGCACAGATGCACTGGGCTCACTGAAGTTTTCCCCAGCAGCTGTTCTGTCCTGATGATGCAGATTTTGGCTGTAGAGTTCATCCCACTTTCTTGCAGTGAGAGCCATGCTCCTGTTACTGGCCCAAGTGATGAGGGTGTGAACACCAGTCCTGATTCTGCTGTTCTGTGGGGACTCATGTGAACTTTTTTCTGCCTGAATTGCTCATCTGTAAAGTAAGCAGAGAAGTTTTTTGTAGAGATTACCTTTGCAAAGTGCTTTCAGGTGTATTACTGAAAGGGATATGTAAGAACCAAGTAATAAGTAATATTAGACACAAGGAAATATGCCACGGTTAAGTGCAGATTAACCATTGTGCCTGAAAAACACACACTGAATTGCTCTCAAGGACACAGAATTTTGTAGGATGTATGAATGGGAGCAGTTGCTTTGGAAGATGCTCTGTGTGAAGTGGATTATGTGCCACACTCTGCTGCAGTTGTCATGGCAAGTATTCCTATTTTCCATGGCAACAGAACCATCAACTTTTTATGCAGTAAATAACTGCATAAAAAGTTACATTTAGTGACCAGGGCACAAGTTAATTCTCTCACCAACATCCTTAACTTCAGCCCTCGTATGGAGATGAAACACTCCACTGAAAAGCAAGTGTTTCCTTCGGCTTGTGACGGGTTTCCTCTTCATAGTTTCATTATGATTCACCCACCAGTTGCTGTGCTAGTGACACTATCTGTGCCGGGTATGTGGTACTGCATGGTGTCTGAATTCACTGAAGGAGATGATGACAGGGCAGCAAACCCACAGTGAGTGCTGCTTTTGTAGTGCTTTGTGCGAGTGCTGTCTAGTGCAGGTCACCCAGAGTGCTGCCACTGAAAAGACAGAAGCTCTAGAAGAAACAATGCACTTTTAAAAACTGATTTTTGGAGTCTCTTGATTGTGTTTTTCCTCAGCTGAAATTACTTGTTCTGCAAACTAGCACCACCACCAGGGTTAAGGGCAGGCATATGTATCAAATGGACAAGGGAAAGATGAAAACTCAGGGAAACTAGATGTCACTATGACAGCAATGATGATCCAAAAAAAGGAACAGCCTTTTCTTTATTGAAACAAAGTTTGTTGTAAGCTAGCATTTTCCTAAAAGTGGTTTCCAGTGCTCTGAAACCCCCAGGCTCTGTTCTGCAGAGCTGTATTGTTTGCATACTGTACTGAAATTAAAAAACCAAACCCTCCAAAAAAAAAAAAAGGACCAAAAAAAAACAACCAACAAACAAGAAACAATAAAAAGAAAAATCTAAAACAACCCAGATCCACACCATAAACCTTATCAGGCTCATATGGCTGTCTGCAAATGTGCTGGGAAGGTGCTGCTTGGCTTGCCAGACAAGATGGATGCTCTCCTGGAATAAGTGAGAGGGGGTTTCTTAATGAGGAGAGAACCAGAAGCTGTTTCTAAGACAGTCAGGGGTGCAGGGAAGGTTTGGGGTCAGGATATCTGCCCTCATGATCACCACCATATCTGGGCGAAGTAAAGAGTGAAGTCCAAAGACCAAAAATACAGTCTGTTTTTCATGGGTCTTACTTCTGCAAAACACTTCCTGAGTTTCATGAAAACATGCTCACTAGATAGCTCCCCTCTCCAATCCCAGTCTCTCATTCACAAGCCCTGACCAAAACTGATGTTGATATTCCCATTTAGATGAGGAAATTCCAACCGTCTCGTATACTCATTTTCAATAGATACATAAAAATGCCATCACTTAGAACTGCATAATGAAGCTGATTTCCCCAGGTTAGTCAGAGGTTCATTTTCTCTTATTAGGGATGACTTTTTGCAACATTGCTTATAGACAAAATCTGTCACATAATACTAGTTTCCAGTACCATAATCAATTCACTGATGGTGTTCAGCACCTCCCCTGTGCCCAGAAAAAAACATGTGCTTTTCTGTGAGTAGAGAGTGCAGTAACACCCCACGCAGTTCTGAATATTTTCTTGCACATTTCAGTATCGTTTTGTGGTAAAACAGTGATAAAATCTCACAGACCAACAATTTAACTTGCATTTGTTTAGGTATGAGCAGAGTGGCACAGCCTTAGCAACGTGAGGCTTTCAGTCCATCCTGCTCCCTGAGCAAAATCTCTGTTGAATATCAGTCCACCTGTTTTATGCAGTCAGGAAATTATTTAGAAAGTTTCAGTGTTTTTAAAGAAAGGCAGAAGGAAAACAGTGGAAATTACCCAAGAACTCTGTTGACTTTGGTGCAGTGATGAAGGACACACATTTTCTTTTCTGTGTATCCTAGAAGACCATTAAGGGAGGTGTTTGGAGAGCTCTGCCCTGGGGCTTGTGCTTCAGGCTTCTGTCCTTTCCAGTGTCTGGGTTGTGTTGTCAGTGGTCCCTCAAGACCATCAGGCTGCTTAGTTCTTCTAAAGAACCAGTGGTACAGCTTATGCCTAAAAAAACACTGCTTGACATTTATAATCTGACTGTCAAACTATGTCTGGCCTTTCCATAGAGGTTGTTTGAGGCAAGTGAGTTGGCATGGTATCAGGTACATGCACAGATACACTTGCATTGTTTTTCAATATTTGGCAATCAGGGTGTGGCAGAAGTGTCAACCTCACTGTCTTCTTCACACAAATGTCCTGTCTGCTTTCCACTGCATCCTTATCCATCTTATATTGTCTTGATTTTAACGTCTTCTTGTACAGAGCTGAGCCACATAGATCACTTGGTCATGAGAATGAAGATTTTGCTTTCCTTACAAAGTGAAAGCAGCAGTAGCTTCTCTCAGCACCCCATTGCAGGTGGTTCTGCAGAGGGAAGGTTTTCCCACCAGCAAGGCTGCACAGGGGCAAGTGGAGCCTCTGGAACTGCCTGCAAGTCACAGCCACTCTAATGCCACTTTCTGACCCAGTTACCCAGTTTTGGGAGGAGATTAGAATAAAGCTGGGAGCCCTCTGGCCATAGTCCAGTCCAGGCAGAACAGAGGAGGAGAAGGAAAGTAGCTGCGGGAAGGATGGGGAGGTATGGACAGAGGCAGCTCCTGTACCAGCACAGCCTTCCCAACAAGTGGGTCCTTTGCCACCCACATGTACAACCTGGGTGTCTGGTCAGACCCTGGCTTGTAGTAGGAAGTCCAGGTGACAAGGGGAACTTTCCATCTGGCATGTTTGGCCAGAAGCCCACTGGGTTTTTTCTTGCAGTCAGCAGTTGCTGCTCTAATCCAATATGTTGAAAACTATAAGATGATAATGTTACCTTTGCATGCACCCTAAGTAAAGGCCCAAGAGGAAAAGTGGAAACCTTCAGTGCAAGGAACAGTTGACCTGCACAATTCCCAACTGCTGTGTATAGGATCAAGTGACTAAGAATGGACAAGTACCAGAGGGACGCTGTGAAGTGTTACCACTTTGTATGAATAAAGCTCAGCGTAAGTATTAATAGGAAATATCTGTGTTTATCAATGTGGATTTAATGTGCTAAGTAGACACCACTATGATTTATTAGGAAGGATGCACTTGCAGATGATGGACAGTAGTTCTTGTACTGTCTTGTCTGTTCTACCTCTGTGCTTCATCCAAGGGCAATACTGCAGCTGCTGCTGTCACCTGGTGCTCCCTCTGCTCATTTGTCCCCTGCCTGCTGAATTCAGGGGGATTTGTGCCTTTAAAATAATTATTATTAAGTTTCTATTTTATGTCCCTGTTCAAGAGGCTCCTTGGTAGCTGATTATACTAATCAGAGGTGACTTAACCCATATTTAAATGCAGCAGTCTGAATTTATCTTCAGCATAGTCTCCAGAAGATATGAACCAAGCATCAAAGAAAATTAATTCATAGGTACATTATCCTGTGGAATCAAGCTAAAATGTGGTCGAAGAGCTTTAGCTTTAGCTTTTATGCTCTCATGTAAGGATATGGGCAGGAGAAGGCAGCCATGCTCTTGTTTGTGCAGGTTTCCCCCCTCCCTTCTTTGAGTTGGGCAGAATAACAGATCACAATACTTATCAGAGAATACTCTACTGCAGTTAAGACAGAACACTTTTTTCCTTTACAAAAATAATAATTATTTTTGGAAGTATGATAAGCCACATGAAAAATATTCTTTAATCTTTTTCTGGGCCAAAAATATGACTTGGACACTTCTCAGCTTTTCAAATAAATACATTCACTTATCTGGCCAAGGTATTACTCCAGCACAAGGCAATACAGGGCCTTAAATACACACAAAATTGGGGTATTACCTCTAATACAATACTACTAATTAATACTACTAATACAAAATTTGGGTTGCCTCTATAAGAACCATCTTAAACCATTTGCTACAAAACAAGGTCCTGGATGATGGAAATGAAAATATTCCAGTTGGTTCTCAAAAGCTTAGGGGGAATTTTGTCTTCAGTGATGATTAACTCATTCATGTATTTTCATAAATCCTTTAAAGCACTTGCATAAATATTCCAAGTGGCCCTCGAAGATGCTGGGTAGGACAGTGAGTAGCTCATTTCAGCCCACAGGAATGCAAGATTTTATGCTAGGGAGGAAATCCTGTTCACACTGGAGTAAATGTGGTTTTTCTGTTCGGCCTTTAATGGCATTTCCATTCCTTTTTCTGAACTTAATTGAGAATGGGATTTTACCCATCTCCTCACATGATTCTGGCTCAAAGCTGAATTCTAGCTTTGAGCCTTTTTAAATGAGGAAAATTAAGGTGAAACTAAATAAACCCAGAGAATGGATCCATCTCCAGATGGAGAAGGACTCTGACAACTTTCCTGAAGCAGACGTGAGCTCTAAGCAAACAGTCCCTGCGGTACCAGCTGTGCTCCAGGTACTGGGGAAGCAGCTGTGTCACCTGACTGCACTGCTCTTACAGGTGGGCAGCGTTGTCCCTGGCCAAAGGGCCCTTCCTTCTCCCACCACAGGCACAGGGGATGTTTGAGGTGAGGAGGTCATTACACCACAGAAGAGAAAATTAACTACTTCCAGGAACTTTCAGTGAAACTTCAGACTTTACAAAGATAAAGCTAGATAAGGAATTTCAGGACAGAGTTCACACAGGTAAACTCTCAGGCAGTATAATTTTATGTTGCAAGTGAGACTAAAATATTTCATAAACTTTCACTGTATTCTTTGCATTAAATCCAATAATTAGTTATTCATCTCCCAGCTTTGATTTTGTTAAATAACCAATACCCTAATTCAGAGGCAAGAATTTAATCCATGTAAAATTCTGTCCTGGGAGAAGATCAAAGTGAGTCCTTTGGTGTTAAGCATACACCTACAGCATTTGATCCTGAAAAAAAAAAAATTAGGTGCTTGTTTCAATCAGCCCATCCCTTCTTACTGGCTCCCATGCATTAACCAAAGCCTCTGTCAGAGCATTTTCGGTGCCAGGATCAAGGACCTGTGGAAATGTCCACACTGGGAGGGCAGGGCTGTGAAAAGGTAGCAAGCCAAACGGGTGAGAACCCCAGCACGCTGTGATGGCAATGCCTCCTCATTCCTCTCCATCCACCAACGCTACAGGAAGAGATTGAAAGTCTCTTGGGTGACATAAATACGCACGATAAGCGCGTACAGAAAACACAAAGGTGAAGTGGCCCTGCTTATCAGGCACAATTAAAATGAATAGAGGATGACTAATAAAGAGGCAGTTTAAAATCTTTATATGACACAGTGTCAAGGCAACAGTGTTGTGCAATAGCACTGACACAATTAACTCTGTGTCCCTGCCTTGGGCAGAGCCGCGATCGGGGCTCCCGCCGGCCTCGCCCCCACCCTCCCATGGCGAGGGCAGGGTGGGCTCTGCCGCTCCAGCTCTCCGCTCTCCGCCGCATCCCAGAGCCACCGCGGAACCTGCGCAGAAACAGCCGCTTCGGACAAGGCAAGGGTGCTTTTTCCTCTTTGTCATCTCTGTGCCTCCCTTTCCTTTTCGTTTGCGTGATCCCAAGCCTCACGGTTACTACTGTGTGAAAAGGGAAAATCGTGACGTTGAATTTCTGGGCACACTCTGGAGGGAGACAAGGCTGAGGTGCCCGATCCTGACCGGGGGCCGGTTGTTGACTTAGCACTGAGCAATGCATGCATTTCCTGGGCAGGAATTTTTGCAGTGTGTAATTTAAAAGCTAGTTTGGACAACCCTTTGCTCGGGAGTATAGATGGTGAACGGGAGTGTGATCTTCCAAAAAGCAGCCCAAGGTATCCTTCTAGTTCTTCATTTAATTATGTTGCTCTTTAGTGGTGCCTGTCAGGCTGCAGGATCTCCCAGTCCACTGGGTGAGTGCAGCAGGGGCAGGCTGGGTTTTATATACATATATATTATGTGTATATACATGTATGTATGTATTTATATATATACATAGATTTTATATAAATATATATACTTCTATTCACAAACAAGAACATATATAAAAACATATGGAAGAATATATATAAGAATAACAAAGACAATTTTTTTTTCTTTTATGTTCTTATTTTCTGGCCAAAACCAGCTCTCTCTTGGTTTTATTGCTGCTGGCATGTCTTTGCAATGCAGCACTGTCAAAAACTAACCATATAAACAAATTTGAGGCTATGCCAACCATTGCTGAGCAGAGCCAAAGCTGCCCAATGCAACTTGCTGAACAATCTGTGAATTTTGCAGTGGCAGATATGTCTGTTTCCCTCTTCTTTCTTAACTTTGGGAAAAATCTTGGTGGAAAGTGTGTTATTCTAAATGAGATAATTAAAGTAATTTATATTAAAACTCCTTCATCATTGCTGCAGGAGGAGGGGCACCTGTATTTGGCCGGCTAGCTCTACCTGCCAGGGGCTGCAGGGGAGTTGATTGGAACACTTCAAGTAAAACATGATTTCTGGTCAGCAAATAATGTTTTTTTATGAGGTAAAGCAGTATTTCTGAACAGTTTGCTTTATTAGAAGGCAGTGTTGTTGTTATTTCCTGTCCCTGTCAGGCTTGTGGGATAGGGGGTGGCCATGGAAGTGTCCCAGCAGTGCCAGCACCCCTGGCCAGCTGCTAGCACAACTCAGGTCAATGGTTGTGGCATTTGTACCTTGAGGGGAAACCTACCACAGCCTCTTCGGGGCCACATCCTGCCTGCCTGTGCTTCCCACCCATCCGTCTGTGGGTGCTCGATCTTAAAGTGTCTCAGTCAGAGAGTTTGATGTTCTCATCATTCCTCTTCTACTTCCCCAAATGCGTATCTGCATGCCCATGTCGGGAAGCAGTGACATCCCATCACTGCTGTGACAGGGCTGCACTGCAGGCTGCAGAGACTTAACCCAAGTAAAAGTGGAGAGAAATGCTGTATTTGACACCTGTTAGTATCTCGCCTGAAAGTGAGCAGGAAGGATTTTTACCACATGAATGAAGGAAGGGTTGCTGTGTTTTGCATGATGAGGCCTCGTGCCTCAAAAACCCACTCTAAGTGAGAAAAAGAGATTTGCCACTTGTGGCAGGCAGCACAACCAAACTATTTTCTTTGCCTCTGATAGGAAAGTAAATAAGAAATATTAACTGTGTGCAAAGGTGTCCTTTTACCTGTCCTCATCAATAACAGCTGATGTTCCTCAGGGTTATTGCTGTAACGCCACTTCCCTTTCCTCACTGGCATGAGGTTCATATTAAAACCTCATAGCAAAGCCTTTTGTCCACTGTCCCATTTGCAGTTCTGCTTTTATCTCCAGTGCTGTGCTTTGGGGCACTGGCACGTGTGGGGATGGGGCCATGCAGGCAGCCTGCGTGCCTGCCCCTTTCCTCCAGCACAACGAGGGCTGGGAGAGGAACAGGAATTTTGGCTGAGCAAAGAAAACCAGAGGTGAGGATGCCAGCTGTGGGAAAGTGCTACTAGGCAGTAACGGGCTCCCAGAGGGAGCAGATCTCCCAGCATTGCATAGGTTAAGGAGCAGCTTTCCAAGAGAAGCTGAAGTAGAGAGGGGAAAAAAGCAACTAAAAAAATTAACTTGTTGGTAAGGGAGCGCACGCAGTTTTGGAAGTTGCTTGGAGCAGCCCAGGGCCGGAGACAGGGACCCAGCGATATAATCTCAAATCGTCCCAACTGTGGCTTCCCACCGCAGCGCTGGTCCGCACCCGGCAGCGACTCGGAAGAAAGGCTTCAGAACAGTCTTAATGCCCCAGCTTTGGTACCTACTGCTTCCAGATACAAGAGGAGCATAAACCAAACTCTGGCGATGGGCAGGACCACATGGCGCGACTGAGCAGCGGCCCCAGCCCTCAGTCCGGCGGCACCGCGGTAGCGCCGGCGGGACCCGCTGCTCTCGCCGCCGGCTGCGGCTCCGCGCCCGCAGCTGCGCACGGCTGTAGCCGCGGGCAGGGGAAAAGAACTGCCCGCTGTCCTTGGAGAGGAGGGTAAATACTTACAGTGGAGAAAGGGAATTAAAAAAAAACCAAAAAACCTTATGAGGAAGGAAGCGGCAAATGCTAAATGGGTGACTCACGGCACGGGATGACTAATCCCGTCAGGGCACAGCTCGTGCCGCGCAGGGAAGCGGTGCCGCGCGCCTGGCGGGGAGCGCAGAACGGCTGCGAGGTCCGTCAGGGCAGCCGGGGCAGGCCCCCGCTCCGCTGCGCCCGGTGGGAGCCGCGCACGGAGCGAGGA
>WAAG01020555.1:81006-140252 GCA_013390105.1 Tichodroma muraria
TGAGTTTCACAAGTCCCGCCGCGGCTGCCCGCAGCCCGCGCCCCCCGTGCGCCCACCCCCGCGCCGCGCATTGCCGGCACTGCCGCCCGCCCTGCCCGCGCTCATGCCATGTCACCGCCGGGCAGCGGGACACCGCGGCGAGCGGTAACCCCTGTCGCAGGGGGAGCACCGCGCCGGGGCTGGGCATGGCACTGAGAGCGGCTCCGGGACGCGCATCTTCCTAGACGGTACGTACGGCCGCGGGGACCG
The DNA here is from genome assembly GCA_013390105.1 of Tichodroma muraria. Taxonomy (NCBI): domain Eukaryota; kingdom Metazoa; phylum Chordata; class Aves; order Passeriformes; family Sittidae; genus Tichodroma; species Tichodroma muraria. Next base: position 81,256 of record WAAG01020555.1, read on the forward strand.
CGAATCCTACCGGGGTGAGGCGTGCGGGAGGGAGGGTCGCACTTGCAGCCTGCGGGGAGCGGCGGCAGCCCGGGAAAAGCCCCCGCTGTAGGGCCGGTACGCGGCGCTCGCCGCTCCGCCCTACCTTCGTCGGACACTGCCAGGACGGTCCCAGGTAAATTCTGGAAAGGAAAATTGACAGCCGCAAGTCCTCTGATTTTTTTCCTTAAAATATCCGTGTACCGTCAAGACGAGCACAGGACGCAGCGCATGTTGTCCGGGGGGGCTCTGGCTGTAGAGGGCAGGCGGGAAGGGGACTCCGGGACCGGGAGGCAGGAGCGCGGGGCATCCCGAGGCCGGGCACCGACATCCCCGTCCTTCGGCGCACTCTCCCTGGAGCCGCTCGGGAGTAGCCACGGGCTGAGCGCAGCTGAGAGCCGCGGTGATTTGGGATTGAGGGAAACCGATTTTCAGCAGACTGAAATGGGTCTGATCGCAGGCTTCTCTTTCTGTCCTGAAGTTCGTCGTTCAAAGAATGTGTTTGACTGAAATCAGTATGGAGAAAAACCTCCGAAATGAGTCTTGCACCTAAAGATAGCATCTGAAATCGAGGTTGAAAAGTCATTCTTCCCGCCTGGGTTGTTGTGTCATTTGATTTTACAGTGTTTACATTATAAGTGGGAAATTAAGAAGGCTTTGAAAGTCCCTCACATGTTTCAGCCATGGATATGTGAATGATAACTCCATGCCTTGGTCCTTAGTGGCAGAAATTGTGAAGTGATTGCTCTGGGTAGCTCGCACTGGAAGCACAGGTCGGAGCTGAGCCCTGTGTGATTCATCAGTGAGGTGTCACACGCGGTTTGGAGAGCTGTAGTCCTTTGTGAAGTGCCACAGTCCCCGAAGGCAGGAGGCAGGTCCCTGCTCAATGGATTTTGGGGAAGTCCAGCACATCAGTCCTGTTTTGGGGGCAGAACGGGCACCCAAGTGCCAACTACCCCTGATCCCTGAATGAAGTTTTCTCCTTCACAGGGGAGTGGCCCAGTAAATAATGTCCCTGAAATCAAAGCTGTTAAAATGCCCCATGCCTTACCTGCTTGGGGAGAGTAGGGTTTTTTATTAGCTGAAGTTTATTTTGCTGTAGGCAGTGAAAGCTGTGGTGCTGATTTCACTAGGGGGATGAGACGTTCTGATGTATACATGAGAAAATCTTAGGAGTCACTTCCTTCATTTTTGAGCAGAATGCTGGTGCTCCCCTGTCCTTATTTTGCTGGATCACTGCTGGCTAATCCCTAGCTCTGGAAATGCGAATTTGGCTTAAAGAGACAGCTAGTTCCTCATGGGTTTGATATGTAGGCTTTACAGTTCTCACAGATCCAGCAGATGTTGTTTGAAGCAGCAGACACTTTCAAGGGTATGAAGCATGAAGCTCTGGTACTGAACGTCTGACAGTGTGGTGTTTTGGTTGGGAATTTGTGTAATTTTTATAAACTTCCTAGACTGCAATCCCTCACCATAGTTATTCGGTCAGAAAAATACATTTGGATTTCGGGTTTTTTAGAAACTGTACTTAAAAAAAAAAAAAAAGTACGTCATTCTCCTGTAATGTGCGAATCAGAGTAAGCCAGCGCATCAGTGCTGCACCAGGGAGGACCAGAACAACAGCACTCAGGACTCTGCAGCTGGTAGAGCCCTGAGAAGCACAGCAGGCGCTAATGAGGACTAATGATGAAGCTCCAGTGAAAGCCAAAAGTTGAAATTTGTGTGGAAGGTAGGCATTCGTATCTCTTGGGCTAAACATGTGTACTACCGAATCTTTAGAATTTTTGTGGAAGAGGTAATAGGAAAAATGAAAATGGCTTTAGGAGTGGTTGCTTGCCGCTCACTTATCCTGATCGTTCCAAGCTGTATGTTACAGTTGCTTGGTTTAGAGGAAAAAGTAAAATTGGTTTGAAGTATTTTTATAAATTGCAAATTTCACTAAGATATGTGATGGTTCCTGGGTTTTTAGCCTCAGAGACTAAAAACTATATTTGGTATAGAGATACAGATATAGTCTCAAATCTGATATATATCAAATTATTTTTCTGGTTTAAGACGCACATCAAGTACACAAAAATAGCTCAGAGTAAAAGATTAAAATTAGCAAATGAGTAGTTCATAATTAAAGTCTCATGATGGAGGAAACGGTATTACATTGCAGAGGTACTGATATCAAATCCAACTTCTGCTCATTAGTAGTATCAAAATATTGGTAGGATGTCTTTACAGTTTGGAGCCAGAGCTTATCTATGCACGGAAGTTGCTTAGTTTTGTCCTAAATTACTCAATTTCCCAAGGTTCACATGTAATGGTACAAAGATTTTAATGCCAACATAGATCATTCTTTCAAGACTGGAGAAATAAGCTATGTGCCTATAACAGAACAACTGAATTCAGGCTTGTACTGGAACAGTTACAGATCCTAGTGAAATAATATGTCTTCAAACAGAATAGTAAAACTTACAAAACCCAAAATAGTATGAACCAGTGTTTTCTGGTATTACTGAAATGATAGACCTCTCTGTCACTTCAGTAACAAATCTCTGTCAGGGAAGTCTGGCAGGTACAAGAACTGTATTTATTTGTTAGGACCTGGATGACACCCTCAGCTGGGGCTGTGCTCTGCTCAGTGTACCGCTGCAGTAGCAGCTCTGTGCCCACCAGTATGGCTCTGGTGGTGGGCTTACCTGTAGCTCTACCAGCTCTGTCCCATCCTCAGCCCAGACTGAGGCCATTCCATTTTTTTGCCTTGTTTCACTCCTACTTTGGTGTGGCCAAAAGTAGATGGCCTGTATGCCTTGTGGCCCATAAGCTGAAGGAGCAATGTCCCTATAGAAAAGTCCTGCAAGACTATTTATTGTTACTCCAGTCTCATTTAAGCCCAGATTTAAGGAAGGCTGGGCTGGTGGCAGGCCCCAACAAGAGCTCTGTGCACAGCAGGGCTTGCTGGCTGCACATCTGCCCAGCCTCAGAATCACCAGATTTAGCCAAACCACAAAGGTGTGTGCAATTAATGAGAGACTTTGACCTACTTCATATTCCTTTATTGTCTTTGGCCTTGTCTACATGGGGAAATTACACCAATTTAGTTTAAGTCTGTTTTTAAAGTGATTTGATTAACCTGATGTGACCTTGTGTAAGGACATTCTTATTTTGTTTCAGATGAGCTTATTTGGGTTCAACCAAAACCTGCACTTAGTCAATTTGCACAGAACCGAAATTAGACATGCTTAAACTGGAAGGGGAACTGATGTCTCTAAATAATGACACAACTTTCTCATGAAAGCAGAACCTTCTGTAGAATCTGGAACAGAGTGTAATTACTGACAAATCTGCAGGCAAGTAAAAGCTATTCATAGCAAAGGTTTCAAAAAAACTCAGGGAAAACAGGCAAAACTTAAATATCTTGGTGAGACGAATGAAGAGGTGCCAATAATCCCAGTCCTGGAATGCTGAAAGCAGTGGCACAAGGCTTGCATAGCTTGGAGTAAGGATCTCCCATGGCTCTTCAGATGTGGAAGAGGGCAAGCATTTGTGTCCTTTACAGGGAGTGCCTAGAGAGTCAGAAAATAAAAAAGCAATGCAGGAAATGTTAGGCCAGCTGGTTTAAGCACAGCAGTACCCAGCGTCTCATAATGTATTTTGTAGGAAAGAATAATTAGACATGGAAATAATGAGGAAGCAGGCTAAATTACAAGATTTTATCAAGGATGGATTGTGCTAGACTAATCTAACATCTTTTTCCTATAACAGATTAGGTAAGGTAGGATGGGAATGTCATTTATCTAAAACCAAGCATGTGCTACCATGCCCCACAGGATGTTATGGCTTAAAATGAAGATGGTGGTTCAAGACAAGAATTGAAAGGTGGAAAAGAACCTGGCCAAAGAAAAGATACAACCATTGCATGCAAATAAAGTCATCTGAATGGAAAGAGGTATTCAGAGAAAGTCATCAGGACAGAGGGAGATTGGTAGTGTTGCTCCCTTTGGACCAGGCTTGGGCCTGTTGAATGGATCTGCTCTGACCTGTGTGCAGGATCTGAGTGTGTGCCCAGGAGCTGTGTGGGGTGACAAAAACTTGGGAGATATTGTCAGTACAGAGGGGATCAGATTATCACATGAAAGGAATTTAGATGACTTTGTTGTTTGGGAGTGATAGACATAAAATGGCATTTAATAGTGCTGAGTGCAAAGTCAAGTAAAATTGTAAGCATGGAGACCAGTAACATGAATTTCCAGTGTGAGATAGGAGCTCATCAGTTGTCCATGACAGAAGGGAGAGATGTGGATGCACTGGCTGCTCAGAAGATATCTGGAAGCAAGCACTGAGATACGACTGGGAAGGGGACCACTGACATCATTGGATACCAAAGGAAAATATGAGAAATTCAGGGAAATGTGATGATGATCACTGTACAAATCATCATACAGGGTGTCGATACAAGAGCTCCGTGTTGCTTTTGGAGTGGTTTACTGACGTTTTGCATCGTTATGGACACCTCTGTCAAGAAAACATTAAATTACAGCAGTGGGAGGGCTAGAGATGTGGTTACACAAACAGACCGTCTGTTCTACAGAGTGAGGTTAAAGAGCATCATTTGTTTAGCTCTGACCAAGTGAACCAGTGGAGGGACATGCTACATTGGGGTATTCTACACACAACTGCCACTATATAACAAGAGGGCAAAAAAATAAGCTAAAAGATATCATCTGCACTAGGTCAAATTTTCTAAATTGGTCATGAATAAATTTGGGTGGGGAATTAGAAGAAAGCTTGTAGCTACCCAAGGATTGAAGTTGCATAAGAGTCTTTCAATTAGGGTAGTTTTGAGATAGATCTTGATAATCTTATGAAAGAGATTATACAATTAAATTAGAGAGTTCCCGGAGACAGGAAATTACATTTGCAGAGTTAGTTCTTTGGTCTGCAGTGCAGTCATATTTTTAATGTATGCTTGAAAGGAGAATGGATTCTGTTTGTTTACACTTTTAACCCCATGTATCAAGTCTTCTGCTGTTTTCTTGGGAGATAAGGCAAGAAATAATTTTCTCTGTTGCTGCAGGTTTCAATCTTTTTCTCCCACATCTGAGTCCCTCTCAAGCACTAGACATTGAAAATGTCCAGCGCAGGCTCCTTGTGGCATTGGACAGGCACAACTGCCTGCAGATTTTTCTGGCATGCTCCCTTGTTCAACCTGTTCATCAGATTTTGGGCCAGAGACATTATTCCTTCAGACCGTGTTGCCAGTAACCGTATTATACTTCACGGTGTATTTTCTGGGATCTGTTGCTGGGCTAAATGAACTCTGTGTGGCTCCATGGACTTGCAATACTGGCAGTGATCTTCACCTGCCCTTTGCTGTGTCACAGAACAGTTTAATCTTACATGCTTCTTATATGTATCATAAGTTTATTGTATGATGTGAGGATGTGTTCTCGGGCTTCTGGTGCTTCTTGGCAGGTTGAAGAGATGTTGTTGTTTTCCAGCATTGTTTTCCAAGACTGGAGTGCTGGGTCGGTGTTCCCTTTTAACCTGATATTCCTAAGATAAGTTGGAAACCTGGACTTAGTATCAGCTCTGCTCTGGTGCTGATCAGAGCAAAATTCTCTAAATCATGCAGGATAAAATCTAGAAGAAAGAAGCAACTGCTGACCATTAGGGATGAATTAGTAACTTTAAAAACACAGTGTGGTTAGTGTATAGTTGAATATATGATGTCAGTCTTATTACAAGAAAGAGAGAAGGAAGTAGATAAAACAAGACAGAAATTAAGCAGGCAAGGAAGAAGGAAAACAGCTCAACTTAGCTTACAGCAGAGATTGCCTACCTGCCAATCTACCTGTAAAGGGAAATTGAAATATTGAAAAATGTAGCACCAATGAGGGTAACACTGAGATGGTAGAAGAGGAAGTGTGTTAACCAAACTCCATGGAGCTGTTGAAATACATTCTGTCATCTGACTGACTTGTATTCCTAGGCAAACACAATTATACAATTGATTAATTTGTCGACATTCCTTTAGTGCATAACGCTATGGTAACCGAGAGGCTCGCTAAACATTGCCGCGGAGAATGCTGCGAAACGTATCTTTCTTTGGGAGAGAGGAAGGCAGGCAGAGCAAGACCGTGGAGCTCTGACTTTGGAGGGCTCACAAACACACAGACACATACACGCACCCGTGCAGTTGGAATTGGGCTCCCGTTGCAGGTGGTGGAAGGTGAGCATCGGCCGTTTGCGGGCCACGCACGTGTTCCAGGTGTGGTCAAAGAGGTGACCCTGGCTAACAACTGCCTTCAACACTTTTGCTACCTGATCTTTGCAGAGCTAGCAGACTGGGACAGCTGTACCATCCTCCTGCTGGATCCCTGTCACCTGGTGTCCTGAGCAGGCAGGGACACAAAGGGTTTGGTCTTTCCTGCACCACTCTCCCATGGCATGGAGGGCTCTGCCACCCTGCCCATCACCTTCCATCAGCTTCTGAGACCTCAGTTCTTCAGGGCTGCTCTGCAGGGGCCTGTTTTGTGAAATAGAAATGTGTTTTCAGAGTTTTACGCCAAGTTCCTGGGTTTTGGCTGGCTGCTGTGTGGTACCTGTACTTACACCTGCACTGTTCTCTGTGCCCTGGCTCTGGGCAGAGGCTGCACCCCTCTTTAGCCAGCGGCAGCATCACGGCTCAGCAGAGACCTGCGCTTGGCCTCTGTCTCCCCATGATTATGGAATAATCTGAGTTGGAAGGATCATTGAGGTTTTTCCCCTCACCTCTGAGTAAATGTGAGGTTCTTTGTTGAGTGTCAGTTATAGGCAGATTGATTAACTGATTGACTAATAGATAAATGCAGAGATATTTGTAGGTGTGTTTATTCTTGTTTACAAACTGCCCAAGCCTAGGCAAGATTTTCGAGTATGTAGCAATGGCAGGAATCATATCCATAAAAATGCTAATCTCCTCTCTTGCTTCATCTGTTCAGCCCACAAACACACGCATACATACATGCTTAGAAGAAATTAATAAGGTTTGTTGGTTCTCTTCTGGGCTCAGCCTACTTTAATCTTGGTTTAATGCATAGTGCAGTGCATTGCTTCCAGACAATAAAGTTTTGATCATGAACAACATACTAAGTAAACCAATTTCTGGAGTAATTAATGAACAATAGATGAACTGATAATAGCTCCCATTGCAGATAGGTATTTTGCATAGACATGGCAGCATTATAGGAAGATTTTCAAGCCAATGCAGAGGCTTTATCTGAAAGGGTTGTGATAAACCCCAGGCCCTGATGAAGACAAAGGTTGAACTTCCACCAGCTCCTTTGGAGGAACCTCTCCCAAAATATCACCTGAAGAGAAAAATGGATGTCCCTGGGAGTCAGTCCTTGGTTTTAGGCTGTTCAAAGCTCTGCTGCACAAACGGCAAATGGATGTTTATGTAGAGAGGAGGATGCTGTGTGTTTGGTCCACTGTTGGCTTGTCACAGCAAAGGCAGCAATTAGGGAGGCTCTAATAGCTGGGGAGGGTTACACCCCTTGCTGAGGAAGTTTGACCATAAACCTGTTTGTCCTGTCTCTGAGTGCAATGTACACTGGCTCAATTTACAGTAACTTAAAAACATTCACTCTGCTCAAACTGCTTCAAATCAAATTTTGTTAAGTGATGTATTGAGAGTGTATGTTAAATGAGTCACGAGACAAAAAGGCGGGACTTGGATTGACTCCGCTACTGATGTATATATTAAAGATGAGTATTAATAGTTTGCCTTTTCTCTTGAATAATTGTAATGGCTTCCTTTTGGAGCAGGCTTTCCATGGAAAGGGCATAGCAGGAAGTATTCATAAAACAAACTCTTTGTGCTAATCTTAACACCTACATTTTTGGTTTAATTTTGCTTATGCAGAGGGCTGAGACTTCTCATTAGTGGAGACAATGTGTCAACATAGGAAAATCGAGTTACTGTATTTTCTTTCCTTCATAAACCCTGGGGTTAACCTCCCACACGGCAGCAGTGCTGTGGAGCTGTGTAACTGCACAGGGAGCTTACGCTGGCCCTTGAGTGCCAGTCCTGGGACAGACAATTCTTGTTGCTCATTCTGCTGCAGCATGGAGTTCTGAGGAAACGCCTTCTTATCTGAGCCATCTTCACATCTCTTGGGACTTTCAACAGCAAGACCTCCTGGTATCTGTGTCTCACTGGAACTGGAGATGAAGTCCATTATTTGGGGAAGTTTGTATGACTCAGGGAGCCCTGCTGAAAATTATTTTACATGGGAAAATTGTCTGCAATTCTGTTTTTCAACTTTCTGGAAATCATTCAGAGTATGGAAGGAGGGGCTCCCAGATGAAGGTTGTTAGAAGGAAAGTGTATATCATTTTGCAGTAGTACTGATATACTGTCTGGAAAGGGCAAAGATCCATTGCCTAAAATGGGAGAAGAATAATTGCAAAAAAATGGACTAAAATTGCCACTAAGCCATTTGCAAACCTGAAATGAGGCTGAGTCAGAACTTTGTCTTATCCAGGGCACATGTTTTGGATCTGGAGCTGAATTCCTTATATTGGATGTATTCATAGTTAAAAGGGCAAGGAGTGTTCAAATGGAGTCTGAAGTGTTAGAATGATGAGTTTGTTGGTAGTACACTGTTGTGACTAGAGCAGAATTTCTGTTTTCACTTGGGGGATGAAAAAAGACTAATGCCAACAAGAACAACTCCTGTGTTTTGATTTTTTTTGAAGTAAAGCATGTGAATATTAATAAATAATCCACCTGGGATAGCATCTTTCTTTAAATTTGTCCTTGGAGATAGTGTATTATATTAACAAACATGAATTTAGTTGTACAGTAAGTAAAATTTTATAAATATGATCATCAACTTATTTCAAAAGCTGCAATGCTGAGGAAATTTTTCTGGGATTTTCTAATATAGTCTGGTTTGAATTGTGTGAATAAGAAGAGCTATTAGTGAATAAATCAGATTATGAGCTGCTTTACATAGAAGGCATAATACCTATTTATGATCTATAGAAGTCCTAAGAGAGATGAATTGCCAGTTTAAACTTCTTTTGATTGTGTTTGAAATCGACTTTTATGCAGCAGTTCTAACTGTTTCAGAGATCACTCTTCAGACACTTACATAGACTTCATTTCTATCTGAATTACAGCTCTACAAGGCCATTTGCAGGCAAATGTTCATTTATTTCACTTGTTTTTTAGTCCCTTGACCTTGAGGTAAAACTTGATAAGTGTTGCCAAAAGTTTTCTTCTGACCTAGTTGGTCTTGTCAGAACTTAGGAAGCCCAGTCATCACCCTTACCAGAAGGAGTAATAGAGACCAACTCTTTTGTCATTGGAATCTTTGGCACAATGTGCCTGAGCTTTGCAGTTGACTTGGGAGGGATGAAGGTTTCTCCCCTTCTCTTGCAGAAATAAGGAGCATATTGAGATAAGTACTTCTTTTCCTACTTTTTTTGGTAAGTTCTTTTGATAAATTTCCTTTGGAAAAGAAGATTACTGGATGAATTAGATTAACTAAACATTAGATTTCTCTCTCTAAAATAGTGCATTGTCATTGACTCTTTACCCATGAAACAGCTGTTATTTGAGAAAAAATTTGGAATTATTTTTTGTCTTTCCTGACATGAACATCATGCTTTATGGGGGTATAATGTCAATCAGCTTTATTAGCAGCTGATTTTTCTCACAGCCTTGCAATGCTTACAGCAGCTTCCTTCAAAGGGCCCCAAAGGGGAAGCATTGGTGGAAGGATGATGTGCAATGCTGCAGTGTGCTACAGCAGGATTGCTACTCTGCATAAAGGAAGCAAGCATCTGGGAGATACTAAAAACTTCTCACAGGGATAGGAAGATAATTCTCTAGATAGTTCCACATTGAGCTCTACTCTAGCTTCTGTCTCTTGCCAGGCTTCCCAAGCCCTGGGTCACAAGGTTAGAGAAGATTGTGAGCTGATTGTGTCATCCTTCAACTGCAGATGCAGCAGAGCTTCCCCATTGCAGTAAACCACCACCAGACCCAGAGAGCCTGTCATCACCCTATCGAGGATGACTGTTTCTAAAACATTAACATTCATGTCAGGTCTAGATAGGGATCAGCAGAGGCTTAAATCATTGTCAGGAGCAGATGTGAGATACCTAATCAGTTATTTCCTAAGGAAAATGAATGATTGCATGAATAGTTGTAAATATTTCATTCAGCAGTTCAGCTACTACAGCAATGGTAAACAAGCTTCTGAAGCTGAAGAGAAGTGTTTTGTGGCTTGATGCTGTACTTGATTTCTTATTCATTTTAACTTCAGTGTAAAAGAAATAAGTTTAGGTACTTTGGATTACATTTTGTGACAGCACTGATCATAACCAGGGGCTCACTTTGAAGACAGCCAAAGAGAATCATTGAAAGGTTTGGGTTGGAAGGGACCTTAAAGATTATCTAATTTCAACCTCTCTGCCATGGGCAGGGACACTTTCCACCAGACCAGGTTGCTCAGGGCCACACCCAACCTGGCCTTGAACATTTCCAGGGATGGGTATCCACAGCCTCTCTGGGCAAACTGTGCCAGGCCTTCACCACCCTCGTAGTGAAGGATTCCCTCCTAACATCTAATCTAAATCTGATCTCATTTAGTTTAAAGCCATTCCCCCTTGTCCTATAAATATATACCTATGTAAAATGTATCTCTCCCTCTTTTTTATAAGCTCCTTTTAGTCTTTGAATGCCACAATGAGGTCTCCCCAGAGTCATCTCTTCTCCAGGCTGAAGAACCCCAGCTCTCTCAGCCTGTCTCCATAGCAGAGATCCCCCAGGCCTCTGATCATTTTTGTGGCCCTTCCCTGGACTTTGGTCTTGTGCTGAAGACCCCAGAGCTGAATGCAGAACTCCAGATAGGCTCTCCTGAGGGCAGAGTAGAGGGGGAGAAGCACAGTCTTTAACATCCCTAACCCTGATAAACATGGCCAGCTCAGTCCCAGTTTACAGTGTGCCATGCTTGTCCTCAGGATGAGCGCAAAGCTGGAGATTCTGCCACTGCATTCTGGCAGATGTTCGTGGCACCCGAGTAAATTCTGGCTTTGAGGGAAAGATGACAGCCTGAGCACCCATCCTCTGCCTCGGGTTTGCACTGCCCTGTTGGTGCCAAGCTGTAGTGGTGAGCACGGCCCTTGTGTGGTGGCTGAGCCAGGATTAGGTGCTCCGTGCCCCTTCGGGCAGTGGCTGCCTCATATCTCTGCTGGCTCTTTGAAGTACTTGCTCTATGTAAGCAATAATTAAGGACACAGCTTTAATTTCTTGTTTGTTTTGCACTTCTCACTTGTTAAAACTGAATTAAATTGGAAAAAACTTCGACATTAAATCAGGTGTAATACCAGTTTCAAAGCAGATAAGAGTTTCACTACTGTTCTCTTGCAGAAAGGTTGCTGAGAGGATGGAAAGGAAGGAGGAAGTTAGCTTTTCTCTCTGCCTAATTGAATGTTTTCCCTGTTTGAGTTTCAGTTAAACTACTGTGTAGTTTGCTTGTGATTTTTTGGCAGATGTGTACGTAAGCAGTGCACTAAGGAAAGAGGCTGGGAGTACAGATGATGTTTACCTCTCAAACGTGGTGTGGAATTCTGAGGAAACTGGGACTGCCAGCTAAAGGTCATGGGCATTTTTAACTTCTGCTGCTGGATTCATGCTCCAGTGTAGATGTTTGTCAGGAATCTTGCTGGCCTTGGTGGTATTCAGTAGTCAGATTATCACAGAAATGAGCTCTATGTGTTTTTTATGCATGTATATTACAGTGTGATTCCTTTCATCCGCTGACATTAATGTGGATTTTCTCAGCCAGCCTATTTTTGTTCTGTTAAATACAGTAACAGACATTATTAGTGTATGGTTATGCAATTTAAGGTGCTTTAGTCAGGAAAGCCCTAGGTAAAAAACTCATGTTTACCCTAATTCTGGAAAACACAAGTATATCCTGCTGTTTTCACCCAAAAATTGCACAGATGGTTAAAAATAGAGACGTGCCAATGCATCTGGCTGAATGAAGGGCCAAGCTCTAAATGCTCTTTTCTCTCTGTCCCAGGTGAAGTATGTTCTCACACTGGAGCCCTTTCAGCTGGGCTAGTCTCTTAATTGAAAACCAGGGACCAGAGGTGTCGAACATTCAGCTCCACCATCTTTGTCAGTCACATTCATGCAGCCAGGATTGCTCAGCGGGATGGCAGTGTCCACTGCTACCGCCAGGAACTTATTGAAGTAGAGGAGAGTTTTCCTTTGAGAGAGAGGGATCCACACATTTCATTTAGTGATCATACTGGAGTGTTGATTTTGACTGATACTAGGAGGATGCTTAGTACTGGACTATAGCAGATGTGAAATAAATCATAATTTAAAATATTCTGTGTGCTTGCACAATTCTAATAACCCATAGACCAAATTTAGACGTCCAGAAAAACACATATGTCCTTAATATCAAGGATGCCCATCCTTGAGGAATGTGACCAGTTCTTTGTCCTGCATCCTTCCTCCACCCTGAGAAGGGGATTTTGTGAGAAATTCCCCTGTCCATGCAGCATTGGGGGACAAGGGACCCTGCACCCTGCAGCACTGGTCAGAGCAGCTGAAGAGGCCAGAGCCTCTTTGAGGGCATGGCAGTAGAAATGTTGCTGTTTGATCCATTCCCTTTCCCCTGACCTCTGTGTTTAATCAAATCTTTTTTAAATTTAAATTATCTTGGAGGGACACATCTTTTCTGGTCTTCAATAGTTAAAAAAAAAACAAAACTCCAAGAAAATCCCCAAAGTGAATTGGACATTCAGCCATGCTGAGTCATATTTTGTTATTATGACTGATTATCCAGCCAGCCATGCAAATAAACTGTAAGGGGGAAAAAAAGGATGTGTGTGAATAGCTTATCTATGACAGAATGAGGCCTTGGATCTTTGTGCATAATATGTGTAACAATAATGACCTAGTATGAATGTGTTCCAGTGACTGACATATTTGCAGTCTAAAAAAGATAAGAAAGTAATGAGAGAGAGAACTCTGGATGTTTATCTTCTCTTTTCTTCTTCCTGAAGGAAAGTTTTACTTTCTCATTATATTTCTAGTGAATATCCATGGTACCATGCAGGATGATGAATATGAGTGCAGTTAATTGTTTAAATATTCCTTTATTCCCGAAGCTTTCAAAACAAATAGCCATCTTTTGAGGAGCTAGTTGAGAAGTGATGTGGGCAAGATAGTGCAAAAGAAAATATTGGATGTGAAGTTAAAAGTGCCTCAGAGAAGAGAAAGAGAAGCATGTGGGAGTGTTTTAAAAAAAGGAGAAAATACTCCAGTTTTATTATTACCAAGATCAGTTATATTATTTGCAATACCAGCATAAGCGGCAACAATTCTTCTTCAAAAAAACTTGTAAACTTCAATAGTCCTTCCTTGGTGTACCAGAGAAGGAATTACAGTTGGGCCAACATCTTTTCTGTTGCATAAGTCTTCTAGTGTTACTTAATGCAAATACTACAAATGAGTACATCTTTGTCCAAAATACATTTGCTGACTATATTTAACATCTGTCTTCTTCATAGTAAACAAGAAGAGACATCTGTGGAGAAGGTCTGGTAGCCACAGAGTATTTTACATCATAGTCTCTAAGTGGTGCCATTCTGAGCTATTCTCAGCTCAAAGAGCCATTCTCTAAGGCAGCTGAAACACAGACAGATATTTGGTGTTTGTACCCCTTTGCAACTGTTTTATATATTTGTAATGCATAGTATATTTGTAATATATTATTTATAATATTATGTAATAATATTACAATGTATATTTGTAATGCAAGGAGTAAAACACTGGATGGAAAAGTGCCACTTCAATACCCTGTGAGTGATTTTGGAAATCTCAAGTACTGTAGTGGGTTACCTCACAATAGTGCTCAAGTCTAGCCCTTAATCATGCACTTGAAACAAGTGGGCTCAGATCTTATGAAAGGTGTTTTCTTGCTCAGCTTTAAGCCACAGGCCAAGAAATAACTTGATCGGATTAGCTGAGTTTGAATAGGAACAGCAGCAAATAGAATCAAATGAGTGTGAATGATGCTGCTGTGCTCTCTATTAGAAAAATATCTGCCAGCTGCCATTGCAGAGAATAATCCTGCAAGATGCTGACACCATCCACATTGCCCAAGGGAACTGGACCAGGGCACTTCAGGCGTGCAGCTTCCATTACTCACCTTAGCTGAACAATGTTTTTTCTCTGAAATCCTACTTTTCCCTGTTATATAAAGGCTGAGTCTTTTCTGCCTCCTCCTTGAAAGGCTCTTGACACTTACAGGGACTGAGTGCATTGCTGGTTATTCTCACTGCAAGATTACAGAGATGGCAGTGGTCAGGTCAGTGGGGCATGAACATGGAGATTCAGCTGGAGAGCAGATGTGAGCAGATCATTTAAGGAAAGCAGTTGAAATTCTGGGAGCCAAATGAGGATAAGACAAACTTTGAAATCCAAGGGCTTTGTTTAAATGCCTTTTGACTTAGGTGCAGATTATACCTGGAATGCTCCAGATTTAAACACACCAAGAGGGTAAGGAAGTTTGTTATGCTTGAACTTGAATGCATGGAGCCAAGGATGTGAAATGAGGTCACGTAGCTCAGCTGCAGTGAATCCTTTGATATTCGTTTAATGGATAAGTAGATATAACTCTGAGCTTGCAGGGAAGACTTCGAATTTTAACTACTTAAGCTCTTTATAATTTTATCACAGGTCTTTTACATAAACTGGTCATTGGGAAGCCTTTCTTTAAGGAGAGGGTGGTCAAAAACTGAAGCTGGCTTCCTAGAGAGGTGGTCAATTCCCCAAGCCTGACAGCATTTAGGAGGCATTTGGACAATGCCCAGAATACCACACTTTTACTTGGTCAGCCCTGAAGTGACAGGCTGATGGACTAACTGGCCATTGTAGGTCCCATCCAACTGAAATATTCTCTTTATTTTATTCTGCTGAGCAGTTAAACTGTACAGATAGGTAGTGCTGTTCCACTTCTGCTGCAATACCACACAGGTCTCCTCAACTTGTTCCCTCTTTTCTTCTGGCTCTGAACCAGAGGTGAGAGGTGGTCTGGCTCTGGGAAATCCATTGTTTTTGCAGTGTTTGATTTGAGATACTGGTCAAAATAGAAAAGTTGTACTCTGGATAAGGAACTGGATTCTTCTCTGGCATAGGGACTCTTTCAGTCTGGTTCAGACCTATCTCTAATCCTTTTGTCATAGTATTTCCTTTTACTGAATAGCTTCCTTATGTATTGAGTTCCAGAAATTCCAGGTTGGTGATACACATGGGAAACAGATTGCAACAGAGAGCAGATTTAATTACTCAGGTCTAGAATTACTGAGGCAGAACATTTTTTCTTCGTATTGTTTGAAAAGGGAGAAGAATCTTCCCTTTCTAATTTATAGGAAGAAGTTTGAGATCAAATGACTCTGAGCTGCCCTTTCATTGGTCATTCAGTGATCACTTGAGAAAAAAATAATGAATTGTTTTTTCCCTCCTCTTCTTCATTTGAAAATCAGGTCTTACGAGTGCTGCGTGTTTAAGGGAGTTCTAAGACTATAGTCTTAGATGCTTCAGGAAGCTTATTTTAGGAGGGAGGACTTGACTAAATGCCAAGAGACAGATCTAATCATTGGGACATCTGGATTCACTTCTTAACTTCACTGCATGACCTTGGGTCAATGATTTAGGTCCAGTTTTTTCCAAAATGTTCAGTATTTGTAGGTGCTTATGCTGGATTTCAGCATTAGTGAAAATTAGGCTGTAACTGCATTCACTGTTTCAAATTCAGCTTCCCAAAACTGGGACACTTGTTGAAAGGAGACAGAAGTAAAATGCGTGTCCCTGTTTCTTCATTTGTACAACACGGATGGATAACTGTGTTTGTAGATTGTGCTGAGACTTCCTGAGGTAAAAGCATTAGGAGAAAGGATGGCAGCAAGCTGCTTGCAAAGTGTCAGAAAAGCAGACGTTGTTCAGTAGAAATCAAAGAATGCTGAACAAAGACCAAACTTCCAAGAGGTCACCAGCCAAAGTGCTCCCCACACTGTGCAGAGGACCAAGCAGATCTAAGGAAGTGCAGAAATGATGGGGCCAAAGGTTGGTGGCTGTCTGCAGACTGACTGGGCAGCATCCAGCCCATCCAGCTGCCTTCCCATCTGTTCCCAACAGCATCAGAGGAGCGGCTGAATTGCACTTTCTTGGAAGGGGGATCCAGAGACACAGGTCTGATCACAGTCAGGGTGATACAGGTGTAGCTAGCTGTGTGGTTCTAACAGACACTGATTTGTGTCCCACGCAGTCAGTCTTGAGCATGCCAGAGAGTGGCAAACCTGTTGTACAGGTGTGGAGCAGTTCTGCTAAACGTCTGCTCAGATACTGGAAGAGTCCTGGTAGTATCAAGCTCCTTTCCTGAATAGGGCTGGGAGCTGCTAGGCTCTTCCTGCTTTCGCAGGTGACGAGTACATCACTTCCATGGCTGCATCCTCACTCCAGTGTTGACTGTGGCTGCTATCAGGCTTTAAAAAGAGCTGAAGCACATTTATAGAGCGATGGCCAGGGAGTAATGCTTGTAGACAGAAGACACTTTTGAAAGAAAATCCTCTAGTCCACAAATAGCTCCTACCATCTGCTGGTCCTGCAGACTGGGAGTAGATGCATTGTGAAGCCACGTCATACACAGTGTTTTTACCCCACTGGAGCAGAGCACTTCTGCAGTGTGGTCCTGAAACCACCTAGGACCCACTTCTGACCCAGTTGAAGGCCCCTGCTTTACTGTACAGAGCAAGCAGCCCCTCAGGCCTCACATTTTATTTTTGCAATACGAGTTCAACCTCCAGCACAAGCAAACACAAAGCACAAGTGCTCATCTCTTTATCTGTACCATCCTCAAGCATCTGAAATGCATTTAATATACAAGATGGAGAAAGGCAAAGAAGAAACAAAGCAAAAAATGTATTGTTTGAGGAGAAAAAGAGAACAGCTAAGGACATGAACGCTACTATTGCCTCTTTCAATGAACTGGTAGTTGCTGGGGGTGTTCTCTTGCTCAGAAAAGTAGAGGAGAAGGTATTTAGTTTAATTAGATCACTAATTTTCTTTGCTGTCTAATGATTACATTTATTCTGTGCGCAGGGAGACCTCAAGGCATAAAAGTAGGCAGTTTAATGACACATAGACTTTATGTAGCTCTCTGCTTAGGATGAGTTTCACCCGTAGTAAATAGAAGAGGAATTACAAGAGGGATTTCAGGGTGATGCGTCCAAACAGGCAGCTCTGACATGTTTGTCCTCATACCTACCTTGTTGCCAAAACAAAATCCAAAACCGAAACAGGACCAAATGACCTCACTTAATGCCACCAATGCAGTTGATGCGAGCTGTGTCCTCTTGGTGGGAGTAATGCACAGCAGCTCCCAGGGAGTCTGGTGATCCCTGCTCCAGCTGGCGATCCCTGAAAATGGAGCAGGAGGGATCAGGGTGCCCAGGACGAGCTTCACAGGCAGTTCTGCAGAAGATAGCACTGCTGACAGAGCAGAGTGCTGGTTTCTTTTAAAACTGTCCTTTGCTGGTTGGCTTTGGTAGTGTTAAAACTCTTCTGAATGAAGTCCTGAAATGAGCCAGAATTTCAACACCAGGTTTATGATCAGATGTTGTTCAAATTTTTTAAGCTGAAGAATCAATAGCTTTGGGAGGATTTTTTTTTTTTTGCTTGTCAAGTCACTGTTTTTATTGCTGAAATTTATTGGGTTAACTTCCCGCACCCCCACTCCTTTACTCCTTTGTGATTTGCTAGAGAAGTGAATATGATAGGAAGTGACCTGAGGCAGGAGTAAGGGCTCTCTGCTCACCTCCCTTCCCATGCACCCAGCAGCAATGGTTGCTTAACTCCCAACATCAGCAGGTGAGTGCTGCAGGAGTCATCCTGAATGTCACCACTGCTTTCCTGGGTAGAAATTGCTCTCGGTATTTTTTTGCAAATTGCTCTGAAGTAAAATATGTGTTTGTGCACTCACCCCCACACACATGCATTTGCATCATTTGGATCAGCCAGAAACAGAAACAGAGCTTTAAGAGCTGCAAGTTTTGGAGAACATTCTGTTCAAAAGACTTTTGACCATTCCCTTTCAATATTCCTTCCTTCCCTTTAGCTCTATGTACCTTTTCTGAAAGTAGTCCCCTGAAAACACACAATCTCAACTGCTGCTGAAGGATTGACTGTGAACAACCACCTTTGCTCTCATCCTACATGAGGGAAAGACATGTTATTATTTGAGGATTATTTGACTCTTTTTCTGACTCAGGTATGGTAAAGAATTGTTTATAGGTTGGATATCATCATTTCATACTACAGCACACATTTTACCTTTCCTGTAGTAACTGAATGGCAACAAATAAGCACAGGTATTCACCCAAGACTGCAGAAGAAATATTACTTGTATATGTGTTCTTATCCTACCTTGCTTGTGCCAAAAGTAGTTTAGTATTTCTTAGGGTTGTGAATCAGTGTTCTGCTTTCTGCCATGATTTGGGAATTTTAAGGGGCCATTAGACATATTGGTAGAATTAATTAGATGCATGCTTTTCCTGTTACAGAAACCCCAGAGACATTTTGAATAATATTCTACAGTGTTGTATCTTTACCCTGCAAGTTCCAGCAATTTGCTAGAACAGAGCAAACTTGGCCAGCTATTTTCTCCAGGATCTGACAAAAATCCTAGAGAACAAAATGTTCCAGTAATCATCTTTTCTTTTCAAGTATCTGTTAGTTTTTAATCCTTTTCAACCTTTCTTTTTTTCAGAAGCACCATATATTGGGTAAAAAAATACAAACAAACAACCCCAAAAAAACTGCACCAAAAAACCCAACACACCACCATTGTTCCTGCCTGTGTCTTTCATTTCACTTTTGCGCTGAATCACAGTGTTCCATTACAACCTTTTTTATGGTGTAATTAGTTTGTATAATCCATTTTCTTTGGACACTTTTTAGCTTCTGTCTGAAGCTGTTACTGGTATAATGAATGTAGTCATAAATCTGTCACAGGTAACAAGCTAAATTTGGAGCTCAATAAAGCAGGGGAGGGTTTGCTGTAGATAAGTAAGTGCATTGAGATGCAACAGTTACAATAGTAGCGCAAAAAGTCCACTTCTGGCAGGTTAACAAAGGGGAAACACAGAACATTTGGTTCCCTCCCCCACTGACCACCATCACCGATGTTCTAGCAAACAAAGATGCTGTGTGAAAATACAGGTACAGTCATAGCACCCCCAGGGAGTTCCAGAGTGTGTTGCTGCTGTGGACGGGTGTGCTGTGCTGGACAAATTCCCTCAGCCACCCTGTGGATGTGGTGTTTCTGTAAAGCTTGGAGCTGCACAGCTCTACCACTGACCTGAGCGAGATCCCAGTTCCTCCAAAGAGGGTCTGAAACTGGGATTGGGAGCTGTCAGGCAGGACAGGACCCGGTGCTCCTGGAGCTGAGCATGGGTGTGTCATTGGAGCCAAAACCCATTAGAACCCCACCAGCATGATTCCTCAGGCAGTGTGTCCCTAAAGAGAACCTGTCAGTCATGAGTGCCTCAGACATGGGCAAGCTGAATTCCCACAGTGAAATGGCTGGGTGATTGTCAAAACTGAGATCATTGTACATTTTTTCTCTTTTGAGAAGAGGAAAATGAAGAACATGGAGTAGAAGAAGCAATGGAAAGATGAAGGCAGGTAATATAAGAAACATCAAGATGAAGAGAAACCATGTTCAAGAGAGATATCCAATTCTCTGAATTGTGATCCAGTGGATGTTAAGTACAGGGGTAAGTGAGGGAAGGGCAGCAAAGTGTGAAGAACTACAGAAGGCAAGGCGTGTCAAGGAAAGGAGAGGGTGAAAGAGGCAGAAAAAATGAAGCAAGCAGATCAGAAAACACAGATCACACCTGGTTTAGTCTTTGCGTTTGTGTGTGATGCCTTCGTGCTGGGCTCTGACACAGTAGTGGTGAGGCTGTGCCCTGTGGGGTGCTCTGGCAGATGGGAATGCCACAGCTGTGCCGAGCTGCTGCTGCTGCTCTTGCCCACTCACTGTGACACTGGGGCAAACATCTGTCTCTGTGTGACAGGAGGATGGCCGGGAGCACAGGGTGAGTGGCACAGCACCGGCAGCGGGGCCAGGACTTCAGGGCTGCTGGGCATCAGCAGAGATGCTGATCCTTCCTGTGCTAAGCAACCATAGGGGTTCAGCCACACTGTTTGGTTTTTCAAATGCCGTTTACGTAAGCATCTTATAGTTGAACCGGTAGCACTTTACTGAAGAGGTTAAATTCTGCCTTTGAAAAAGGAAATCAGCTGTTTTGATGCCAACCACAGTTGTGCCCTCCTTTTGCCTCAAGAATAATGAAACATGGGCATACTGACGTATAAATCATATTGCTGGAGAATGCGTTATCTCTCTTATTTGCGACTGCATCCTGACACAAAGTGCTGCATCTTGTAATTGAGGGCTCTCTGATGAATTCATTGCATGCAAAGTCTGTGGAAATTATTAAATTAAATTAAATTAAATTAAAATTAAATTTAAAAAAATAAATTAGCACAGTACATTTCCATAATTGTTTCCTACGGTATAGATTTGAAGACTCCCTAACTGCCATATGTCACTTTAATGCAAAATTCTATGAAAACTTAAATACAAGCAGAACGAAGTTTTTATGCACAGAGAATGTTTTTCATTAGACCAGTTGTTACAGCTGGGAAAAGCAATCAAATCATCTGGTTTCAGGGACACTTTTAGGTGATGGATGAAGGCTTTGTTCATTGCTGATCACAAAGAAATGGGCAGCATCTCTCATAGAAATATCTTTGCCTTGCCATGAGTGACATAACCAAATAATTAAAATTTAACCAATAATGCAACGTTCATAAGAACTGTTGGTTTCAGGACACAAGTCTGACTGTTCCATTAAGAATTATCCTAAGGTAATGTTAATATTTTGATGGTTTGCAGCAGGTCAATAAATACACATTTTCTTTACTCGCAGGTTTGCAGTTTTAGATAGCTCCTGAAGTCAGATAGTTCTGCAAAACAGCAAATCCCCTCTGCCATTCTCTCTTCAGTAAAAAATGTGCCAGAATATAGCAGATAGCATGGAATAATGCTTTAACTATTAGTTGTTGTCTGCAAAGTCCATTTATCTTGTTAAGGCTGTCATTTGGCTACATTACCCTTTCCGTAACCCTGGAAACAACTTCAAATACTGTGATATTTGAAAAGTCTGAAATATAATGTGCCCTTAAAACACTATGAGTGGTTTTTGAGACTCCCTATAAAAGGAAGAAAAAAATAATTTCCCTTTACAGAGGGCATTAAGCAGTGATGGATGTGCATTGCTTTGTGAGAAAGCTGATCCTCACCTGTTGTAGGTGGGATGAGAAACAATGCCAGCAGCAGTGACAAGTTTCCTCTTTACCTGCCCACAGAGTTCAGGAATCCCTCTCTCAAAGTGTTACAGAAGGGGATTTTCAGAAGGCAATAAATAAATTTTGATCCCTCTGGTTAATACAGCTAAGGTCAAAGAGATTCTATCTGGATCTATTTAAAATACTCTTAACCTGCAGACATACTGCTCTCAGTAGTGCTAAGTGCCTTAACTGGCTGAGGAGTGTATACAACCCTTACGAAACTATTCTTAAGCATTCTGGTTACTATATTTAGCTCTGTCTTATAACAAGACAAAAAGCACTTAGCTAAATGCAGTCCTGAAGTGCTTAATCCAAATAAGATTATTTTGTCCTTAGGTGTCTTCTACTGAGACTTTTTCTAGCTCACCATCCTGCTGCATCATGCAAAAAGCTGCTCTGTATGTTTGGGCCTATGAATTCTTTTATGGCCATTTATTCTGTGAGCTCCTCCAAGTCTGGTGTTGGCTGAGTGCACTGCTCACATTAAGAAGCCTCATTCTTCTGCCCCTGGCAGCTCACATCTGCTGTATTGCAGCAGAGTGGTAGCTCCTCCTGGAGACTGGAGAATCCAGGCTTCATTTCCCAGTTTAGGCTCAGTGAGCATTAGCTGGACTGTTGACTCTCTTGGTGACCAAACAGCTTCCCTCAACTTGATGCTATTCCAACTGGGTAGGAGGCCAACCATTCTAATGAGGCAGAAAACCCACCAGGCTTCCTGGGAGCTTTCAGCTGTTAACCTGTGGCAAAGTTTCCATAAAACACAGTTTCTATAAAATAATGCTTTGCACTCCAAGCTTGGGAAAAATCCTCTTCTTTAGCTGAATTTTTGCATGGCCAAGTCTGCATACAAGGAACATTCCCTGAAAAATTTTGACAGATCTTTCTGTGTACCCACAAGCATCTTTTATAATTTAACCCATTGCTTTAGAAAGACTTTTCTTTATACCTTTTCTTTATACCTTATTCTGAACTTATCCCCAGTTACCAAATCTTCTGTAGGAGTCATTCTTCTAGAGAAGAAACAATTGTGTGATTTTGATAGAACTGCACTGAGAGATGAGCAGCAGTGATGAGAGCTTCAGCTCAAAAGGGTAACAAATAAGAACACATGCTCCTGTTGATCTGGAATAAAGGCATGTCATTTGACCGGGGTGCCACTGCTGTGAGAGCAGAGACAGAGCAGATCCACTGAGCTTAAGTTTGCTACATAGGTGGTGTTTCCAGTTGCAGCTTCACTAAGGGTGTCAGGAGTGACATGACATTTTCCCTAGATTTTGTGTGTTCCATCAGTAGCAAGTATTATTAAGTAGTATTATAAAGGGAGTCCTTGAGTCCATTCACAGGTGGGTGGTTGTGGCTTGTGCTGACTTTTGCTGGTCATGTTTGTCTTGAAGGAGGTTTTGATTACAAGATTTGATAGATGAGGTACAGGTCATACTTCTGGTTTTCACAGCACACCAGGTAAACTGTCATACTTTGGCAGAACTCCAGTGGATCCTCAGTGGCTCCAAGCCAGCAGGGCCATTCTGCCATCCTGCTGGGTCACACAGCTTTTTGAGATGCCTTCCCAGCTGCTTGTGGCAGTAGGTGGTGCCCACAGAGCCAGGAGCCCAAGAACTTGGTCCAACTCCCATTGCTGGAGGCTTTGCTGAGCTTTCATCAGTCATACTTGAGCATGTTCCTAATCTGTGGTGGTAGACTTTTCTCAGCTTAAAGTGATTGCAGCTGCCTAGGCTAAATCTTGCCTGCAACTGTGTTTTAACTGGACTTGCTTTTCCTTCCAGGATTAATTTTTCTCCGTCTCTATTTACATGGTGATAAGAAGTGCTAATCCCACTCTGTCAGTCTGGACTGATGAATCTGAGGAATAGAACAGGTAATTTCTGATTTGGCTTTTAGCTTTTGGTGACTTGGCCAGTGAGAACCACTCCCTCTCTATGGAGTGCATTCATAACAAAGAATTAATACAGTTCCTTCTGCCCAGGTCATCTGCAGGGAGGGAGATCCTTGCCCTGGAGCAGGGAAGGAAGGATAAAATTTTGTAGCTGTTGCTGTGGGCAGCATCTTTGACTTCCTGACAGTTGTTGGTGATTCTGTTTTGTGTTATTTTTATAGCTACAAATTGTTTGAGCTTGGAATAGTCTCTAAACAGAGAAAATGTTTTGAATGTACCTATTGAAAAATGCCCCTTGAGTTCTGGGCAGCATGGGGTGTTTTGCAGGGAAAGTGCTCACTGGAGATGGGGGGCAGATTGGTTCTGATGGTGGGGATGCGATTTCCTCTTTGGAGGTGTCTGAGGGGGTGCAATCCAGCAGAGCTCACCTGGGCAACATGGTGTGGAGTGACAGCAGCTGCCTCACCTGCACCTGCCTGGCTCTCTGTCCCTCAGACTCATCTGAGTCGCAGAAAGCAAGTCATCAGTGAAGAAGTTACCCTTGTGTTGAATTTTCCATCATTTAATGGGGCTTGAGAGTACTGTGTCCTTACTGGGAGTTGTTGCCAACTGTTCTCCTTCCCTGGTTAGTGCCAGGTGAGGATATTTTAAATTGAAGCCTTGGGTATGAATCCCAGGACGCAGCTCAGATATGTGGGAGAAGTCCACCAGTGCAAGCAGCAGTCATTGGCTGCAGGATGCTCTGGATGAACCTGTCTATCATAGCATCTCTTAGGCATCCTGATAATACACTGCTGTTGCCTAATACTAATACTTTAGGGGATTAGCACAGTTTCTTTCTTTCTTTCTCCTGTGTCTTTCCAGTAGAAAAGAAATTTCAGATATGTTTCAAGCAGGGCAGACAGTGATTGAAATCAACCAGTAACCTATTTGATTTCCCAGAACAGGACCAGGTGTGGTTCAGACAGCAGGTCAGATTTCTCTCTGTTTTGCTCTTGCATTTGCCAGGAAGATGCTGTTTCCTGTGCAGAGATGGGTGCTTCAGCAGGATTCCCTATCCTGGCTCAGAGGGCAGGACAAAGGCAGGCTGAGGGGCTGCTAGCTTTTAGATCTTTCCCTTGAAAGTCCTATTGTTGCAGCTGGATGTTTGGGCATGTGGCAGCGGTCTCACTTCTCATGCCTCAGTAGCTGACTGAACAAGCAAGGAAAGACATACCAAGAGTGGAATTTGGGGAAAGGAAGATTGAAAACATCCAGGAGGTCTTCAAGTACAAACCACTATGCTCCTCCATGTTTCGACATTCTTAGCAAGATCAGGGAATATGTGCCAGTAAGTACTTCTGTCTTTTCCTTGCAGAGCCCTGTGTTGTGTAAACGAACTGATGGATGAAGATGAGAAGGACAGGGCAAAGAGGTATGACAGGTGCACTCCTGGAGGAGAATTGTAAATGCTGTGTTGTCCAGTGCTTGACAATGAACTTGATCCCACTGACGTCAGAGGCAAAGCTCCCACACAGTTTACAGGCTGAGTATAGCTGACCACAAGCAGCATAATTTAAGTCACTGTTTAGGCTTCTCACAGAGTTGGGCCACCCCTACAATGGATTATCTGGCTGAGTGGTCCTTAAGTTACACTGCTGTGCCCTCAGGATCTCATGCTATCCCATGGCTATTTATTATCTTGAAGCAGGATTCCTGACCTGGGATATTGTTGGAATCAAGCAGTACTGCCCACCTGGGGTAGAGTTCCCTTAGCAGTCCTGCTTTAGCACAGGTCTGAGTTAGTCTCCTGTCAGAGAAGCACTTGGCTCAGTTCTATTTAGTCATTGTACACGAGTGCCAAAACAGAGGTGGCTGTGAACATGAATGCTGGATCTGAGAACATCCAAATGCCAACCTGAATATGAATGGAAATGCTTTCTGCATAACACCCTCAGTCTAGATCACAGGAAGTATGTATCATCATGAATACACTTATAAAGCAAATTAATTACTACTGGAAGAGTTGTATGAAAAGTGTTATCTCAGATATGAGCATTGGAAAGAACACTTTGGAAGAAACTGAATGGATTTGCTTTCTCCTTTATTGTTTTTAATGGAGGGGAAAGCCTAATAAATATTCTTAATTTGTGAACTGGAAATTAGTTGCAGTTCTGCAACCAGACTCTTAACATTCCCAGTTTCATATATCACAACAGTAGATTTTCAAGATTTTATTCTGTAGTAGAAGATTTTATTCTGTAGTTCAGTTGCCTCTGCACAGTGCTGTCTCTTGATAAGCTTCTTTTGCAAGTGCAAACCAGAGAAATCCTTCATATTTTGACATTTATATGTGTGTGTACTAGCTGCGAAACAAAGTTCATAGAAATTAAGTGAGTAAAACATGAACATGAATGAACATACTTTTCTCTTACTGGAAGAATTTATCCCATAACACCTTGACTGATCACTGCTTTTGAAACAGTGGGAACTGCTGCTGAAATGTATGTAAGGACACGGTCTTTCCCAAATGAACCCAAATATGTGTTACCTCTGGGTGTTCCTTGCTGCTGGTGAGTTCAGTCTTGCTACAAGGCTCTAAGCACCAGCAAAATCTTTGTGTGCAAGCCCAATTTTAAACAAATAAACATTCCCAGCAGAGTTTAGATTCTTGTATTTAAAGTGTTTTGCTGGGGCAGGGTACGTCACCTCACCCTTGTTTGTGCTGTAGGTCCTTCATTCTGCTTAGTGGCATTTATGTTTTTGTCGCCTAGGGCATCACGCAACAAATCTGAGAAGAAGAGGAGAGACCAGTTCAATGTCCTCATTAAAGAGCTTTGCACGATGCTGCAGGGCCATGGTCACCCTCTCAAGATGGACAAGTCCACAATACTGCAGAGGACCATTGACTTCCTACAGAAACAGAAAGGTGCTGGAGGGTGCTGGCTCTGCATCTGCCCAGCAGCCAGCTTCCACTCAGAAAATGCAAACTGTTTTTCCCAAGCATCTCAGCCACCTAGAGAGGACATGAGCCTAAGTGAGGGGTGGAATAAGGCACAGCAGTTGGCCTCAGGAGATGGGCTAGAGCTGAATACATTGCTGACCACTTAAACATAGACAGATTTGAAAAGATGCAGTGCTGTATGCTTTTTACTGTGGATACATCATTACCCCCACTGGCCTCTACTGCTTTGTGCATTCTCAGACAGAACATGAGGAGGGAAAAGCTGAGGAACAGCACCCATTACAAAAGTCAGTGGAGAGGGGATTCTATGCCATCTTCCCAAGTCTCTTGGATTAGGAGATGATAAGCCTGTCCTGCTGCCTGGGCACTCACAAAAGCAGCTTGTGAAACAGCTCCAGAATTGGAAGAAACAGCGCCAGAATTGCAGACACCCTTTGCTCACAGGGATGCTCTACTACTCTAAAATTATCCCATTGATCTTAAATTTTAAGATTATCTTCAGGCCTCCTAAAATGTCTCCATTTTCCTTTCTTGATTTCTAATATATTTGTATCATGTTGGCATAGAAAATGACTGTTGCATGCAAGAAGGCTTTGGGTGAAGAATGATATGAGGATGATTCCTCTAACAGCCTCTTTAAAGAAATCTAGTGTTACTTGAAAATGAAAAAAAAATCCAAGTAGCATGAGTCATGTTGCTTTTTTGATATTTTCTCTTTAAGAAATCACAGCACAGACAGAAGCCTGTCAGATTAGACAAGACTGGAAGCCTTCATTTCTTAGCAACGAGGAGTTCACCCAGTTGATGTTAGAGGTAAGAAGAAATTAAATAGATTAGTGAGAAATAATGAGTTCAATGGAGTAGTTCAGGAATACACTGTTCTTTTTTCACCTGTAGGTCCCAATGTTAATAATTTCTACTCTGCTGGCACGTACAATACAAACCTGACGGAGACCAATGTTGTACTAAATGCTTTGCAGACACAGAATTAAAAATAAGATTGCTTCCCCTTAAAGATAAATGGCTTTTCGCTTGGGAATCATGACTGATTTGGCCTGGTGAGAGGTAAAAGAGAATTTCCTTTTCTCAGAAGAGCTGCTAGAGCTGGCAGTTTTAGGAAAAACTTGAAAGGACCTGAAAAAAGCAGAGCAGCTCTCTTCCTCCCACATCCCATTAGCCAGGCAGCACCTCCTGTGCTGCCTCTGCAGCTGCTGGCAGCGCACTGCCGTCCTCTTGATGGGAGTGCTGCCTCTTCTGCTTGAATTGCCTTTAAGTGCATTCAGGAAAACAGCTCATACTCCCACCTCTTAAATGCTTTGCCAATCTAGAAACATCCCCCAAGTCTACATTTCTCCCCTCTTAAGGATGTGGCTCTGAGTTTGTGCTGCGTGCTCCTCTGGTGGGGACATCTCCTACCCTGCGTGGGCAGCTGCTGCTCTTTGCCCCACCAAAATAAGGGTGTATGCTGGGCTGAGCTGGGAGGTGCTGCTGTGTCTTAGTTATTCCTTTTCATCAGGATGTCATGACTCACCTCTCTGGAAAAGTCTGTTCATTCTTTCTGGGAATCTCTCTTGCCAAACAAGCCTCCTTGTTCCAACTGAATCAAAACAAATTCCCCCCTTAGATTGGAAGTGGTGGAGGAGAGCAAGCCCTATAATAACTGCTGGCTTGCTGAAGTCTGGTAAACCATTGAACAGTTTGCTTAAAATCAGTGGGTTTTTACCAGAGGGGACTCGATTTGAGCAAAGGCAGGTCTGGCAGTGAGGTGGGGGAGATGGTGAATGCTGCAGCTTTGGCTCCCTGTAGCTAAGTTGCAGAGCAGCCTAACAGTATCTTTAGAAGAGCTGACTTTGTGCACAGTGCTGACCAGTTATTAAACCTCCCAGATCTTGATGTTAGAGAAGAATAAGGACAGACACTGCGTAAATGTTACAAGGAGATGTTGTGAAGAATAGGGAGAGCACCACATCCAAGGAAAAAAGCACTGGCAGTGACTTAAAAGGGACAGAGAGCTTTAACTCTGGGACAGAAACCACTGTGAATTAGAAAAGAGAAACAAAACAAGCCTTAAAATTTTGTCATTAGCCTTACAAATTAGTGCATTAAGCAAAGTAAATAAGGCTTTAGATCTCCTTCATGTTGTCCATAAACTGCTAAAAATACATAATTGTATCATTTTTCTGTCTCTGCTTATCCATCCATCTATACATCCACAATGCTGGATTTGCACGATGATATCTGACATCTCCTTACACACTGAGTTTGTTAACTATTGTGTAATTCAAAACACATAATGAAGTGACTGAAGTCAGCAGGATTGTGTGGGTGTTGAAATTCTAAACATCACTGTCTCACTTCATGTTAAATAAATCCTCACTGGATGAAAAATATATGTCAATTTAATAATAATGAGAATGAGAAAATAAGAATATAAAAAGAATGTTGAATTAGACAGCATGTGTAATTTTATTTTTCCACAGTGAACTGTCTTTTTATTTTTATTCATTTCTGCTAGGTTTAAGCTGTTAGAAGCATCACTAAAGAATCAATTAGTCTAAAATATTTTAACTTTTTCCCTTGCATAATTCAATTTTGGGTTTTTTTCTTTTTTTCTTCTGCCTGTTACCATTAGGCACTAGATGGCTTTCTCATTGCTCTTACCACTGATGGGATTATTATTTATGTATCTGATAGTGTTTCGTCTCTGCTAGGACACTTACCGGTAAGTTCTGACCATGCAATACATTGAAGGCTCATCCCCCCCTTAGTGTAAATCAGTCAATGCAGGGCTGGGGATAGGTTTTGTCCAACCAAACAGGCAACTGACTGTGGGTGGGAAGTCAACCAACAAACTCTTGTGGAGTTTCTCAAGTTCCTGTGAATAACTGATTCTCTCCTGGGGTCTATGAGTTAGCTTAAAAAAAAAAACCAACTATACAAAATCACTGTACTCACAGCTCATCACTTGGCTATACATCTAAAGGTCTGGGAGGTGTTTGACCCATGAGGTTAATGGAAAATCTTACGGTTGTGAAATCCATGCTGAAGCTCTTCTTAGATAATGTAAATATTATTTCAGAACTGAATCTATGCTCTTCGAATCACATTGGGTTTTTCTACTTTGAGCCCATAGTCTTTAGTAACAAATGTGTGGCCTCAGAGTTTTCTGGGAGAACTTCTAGAAACCAGTTAGTTGTCAGGTGCAGAAATTTCAGCTTGGCCCCTCAAAAACATTTTTCTCTATCTGGTGCCAGGCATGAAGCACCAAGGATGCAAATATGAGGGCAAATTCAGGCACGCAGTTACCTGAATGTCATGTGTGCAAAGAACAAATCTGTGCTGACATTTTGGTAGAACCCCTTCAGTCAGCAAGTGTGGGTTGATGAGCACTGAATCACTTG
Source organism: Tichodroma muraria (assembly GCA_013390105.1). Classification (NCBI taxonomy): domain Eukaryota; kingdom Metazoa; phylum Chordata; class Aves; order Passeriformes; family Sittidae; genus Tichodroma; species Tichodroma muraria. The sequence continues at coordinate 110,994 of WAAG01020555.1, forward strand.
CAGGTCAAGCTGATTTTGCCAGATGTTCAGCCTAGAAGACAAATGGAGGATGTAAGGAGGAGCTCTCCCTCTTTTGTGTCATGCTTTCAAAGAAAAATGTTTCACTTCTCATCATGTTATATTCCTGTGGTACCAGGATTTCTTCTCCACCCTGTATCTGTCTCAACTGAAGGGCAACCTCTGGGATTCATTCAACCTTTTGCAAATAGATAGTAATCCTGGGGTAAAATAGTCTAAGGGTTATGTTCTGCCCTAGATCCATCTGCAGATTGACTGGGCTTCCTTGTCTTAGGCATCCACTCCAGAACAGCAGTGTCTGTGCTCTGCTGAGGGGTGGAAAGGCATGTGGTTGTGTCAGGCTGTACTGCTGAACATGACAAAGCATTCTTTTGTATCAGTCAGATTTGGTGGACCAAAATATATTAAACTTTCTGCCTGAGGGGGAGCAGAGCGAGGTGTACAAGCTCCTTTCTCCACATGTGCTCATGACAGATCCTGTTGCAGCTGATTTTCTAAATGGTAAGCTCTGCTCTTGTCTGTCGGTCAGAGAAGTTTGCCAGGGGTGAACAGCTCCTGGGGAGGTCTGCACAGAGCTCTCCAGCTGTTTAATGCTCTTGCCTGCCGCTTCTGTTTTGCTGCATTTGTGGGTTTTAGTGCATCGCATCTCTAATGTTCTATGTGCTCCCAGTACTTGCTCTTTGATTAGGACAGTCTTTGTTTCACCATCTGCGTTGTCCCTTGGATGATAGATGCTTTTCCCCAGGTGGGATGCTACACTAAGCCTGAGAAAGGAGTGAGGGCTCAAGGGAAAAAAAATTTGGAGAAATCCCAAACAGTTTTGGCAGAGCTGTTACTCCTTAGGAAGCTTGCATGTCTCAGGACACAAGAGAAGCCCTAATGTGACTTAAGCAACAGGCTTTCTATCTGAGCAGTCCATCTGGATCTGTACTGCTGGCTGCTGTCCCATGTCCCTTTCCTGCAGAAAATGTTCCCAGGACCAGTGCAGGCAGCAGCATCTTCCCAGCACCTGTGTTTCATTAAGCCTGTGCTGAGCCCCCACCCCTTTCCCAGAGGGCTTGGCAAGGCCACCGAGCAGCACCGGCCTCCCCTCCCTGCTGCCCCTAAGCATCAGTAGGAGCTGAGCAGCGTGATGATGCTCTGGGCAGCCTGATGATGCTCTGGGCAGCCTGATGATGCTCTGAGCAGGAGGTGGTTTCCCGCTGGCTGAAGGCCGTATGGTCTAATCCAGAGTTCAGACTTGGGGCAGAAAACTGGATTAGAGTTTGGCACAGTGCCCTCCACTGTTAATGGAAAGGCTTAGGGTGAGTTCAGTGCCCTTTGGGTCTAGGTCCTACTGAGCAGTGTCAAAGCAGAGTACTGCAATACCATGTAATTGCTTTGCATGAAATCCTACATCCATGAAGTCAGGGGAAAATCCTGCTGACCAGTACAGCCAGGGCTTCACACTCAGCTGACTTGGGTGACTGCAAATACAGGAAAAAAGGGTGAGAATACATTACCTTCAACAGAAACAGCTGGTAATTGCTCCTAGTAGTTATATATTTACTTCTGGGTGTCAGAAGCTTCCCAGCGGGGTGTGCTCAGATACCACAGCAGGAGGGTTGGTAGATAAATTAAATATGTGAGCCAGCTAAAGTGCAGACTTTTAATAACATTGTCCATGTCTCCCTCTCTTTTTCTCATTTCAGCAGAAAAACAAGTAGAGTTTTGTTGCCATTTAGCAAGAGGCAGCTTAGATCCAAATGAACCCCTGATGTATGAATATGTGAAATTTGTAGTGGATTTTAAATATTTTACTCATGGTAAGTTACTGTTCCCACCTTTCTTTGTCTCTCCACCTCTCTCCTGTAAATTGTCTTGATCTGTAGCATCTTAAAGGCTCTGTTTCTGCTGAAAATGCCCCGTAATTGTCAAGGATGGAATGATCTATGCATACATTGGATATATTTTTCTTAAAAAAGTGATGGGGAGTCTGTTGATCAGAAGAGTGCGCTTTCCTGCGTGTTGTGCCTAAAGCTGATACCAGACTAAATGCCTCTGTTTGACCCACTGCCAATTGTAAAGCAGCCTACTTATTCAAATAGCCAGTAAAATGTGGTCTTCTGTTTCACTTGTGGCAGTGAAATGACACTTTACAGAGATTAAGTACTTTAAGGTGCCTGTAAAATCCTGAATCTTGCAAATATTGGCCTGGAGAAAGGCTGACAAGGAGACTGCAGCTGCACACTATGAGCTGCTCGGGTCTGTCTTACAAAGCTCCCCTGCAAGCCACGGGTAGGTGGTCACAGCTGGGTAACTTGGAGCCTAAAGGGTCGGGCTTTAAAAGCCGCCAGCGTGGATCAGTGTGCTGTCACCCGGTGGGTGGGAGGAGTTTGTTGCTTGGGTTTCGTCAGTCAGCTGTACCTGTATTAACATGAGAAGAAAGCTCTGCTTCCTCTTCTTCTTAAATAAATTGTCTGGTCGTTTCTAGTGCCTACACCCTCTTGTAATGGCTTTGAGTCAGCAATTGCACGAGCTTTCAGGTCAGCCACGGAGGAGCAGATTTGCCTGGTAGCGACTGTTCGTCTCGTCACGCCGCAGTTCTTGAAGGTGAGCTCCGTGCAGCCGCCTCTGCCCGGGGCGCGGGGGCTGCGGCGCTGCCGGGAGCAGCCCCGGCAGCACAGGCCGCCTGTGCACAGGCTTAGCAGAGGACGTGGCTGTGGCTGGGGGTGGGAGACGACATAAGTATGTATTTTGGAAAGGTGAGGTACGAAGCGGGAGCTGCTCTTGAGAAGAGGTGGCTTTGTGATGGGGTGTCTCGGAGGGGGCAGCCTGGGAAGCTCCAGGACAAGGTGGCCAGCTACACCGCTTGGGAATTTGCAGCCTTCAAAGACGTGCATCCACCACTCCTTTGTGTAAGGAAGCCATCTGCATCTTGAAACATTGAGAACGTGTGTCATGGCCTCTTCCTGCTGGTCTGGAAATGTCCCATGGCACTGTGCACTGATGACAGGGATAGCAACCCCAAGTGCTGCTTGCTTAAGAGGGCAAGCTCAGTTAGAGGCTGGACCTGGAGTTGTCATCCATATTCAAATACCAGTATTTGCAAAACGCTGGGGAATTTTGCCTAGAGAGTGCAAGACGAAACTCTTTGACTATTTATCCTAGCTCTGAAATTCAGCTCAAGGTAAACTATTCAGCCGCTTTTCATCAGTTCATGCATCTATAAAACAAGTCTTACACATTCCTTAGGGGAAAACAAGTGCTTTAAAAGAACTGTATTTTGCTGTGGTTTATTATATCAACAAGATGCATCCTAGGTTTTGATAGCGGGCTCCTTTTATCATTTCATAGAATTAAATGTCTGAATGTGCCCACTATTTTGCAGGAGCTCTGCAATGTTGAAGAGCCATGTGAAGAATTTACATCGAGGCATAGTTTAGAATGGAAGTTTTTATTCTTGGACCACAGGTAAGAAATTTGGATTTAGTCACTGAAGAATAAATAAACTGTTGTTTAAAAATAGAAAACTTTGTATACTTATTGCCCGAGATCCCAAATGGAATAGTTCTAATTACATTCAACTTAGTAAGCAGCAGTATGCTGAACTTAGCTATAAGGCATCCTTAAATGCTTCACCGTTTTCCATATTTAAGTAAGAGACCATGGAAAATGTCTAGAAAAATGTCTAATCACCTAACCAAGATAATAAGTTATTGAAAGTGAGCAGTGTGGGTCCAAATGCGTTCCCCGTATTAGATTAGTTCCTCTGTTTTACAACTACAGCTTCTGGGATTCCTTCTAAATTTTTTGCTGTGTCAATAAAATTTTGACTTTTCACCGTGAAAAATGGTAGCATTTCTAAAAACAAAATAAAACCCAGTAGATTTTATTATTTAATTGTAGATCAGTTTTTGACAGTGCAGTATGGTGGTCTAGAATTCAGCTTGGTGAATGAAACAGAGTGGAACCAGTTTATTAAGCTGCTTAATTTAGGATTATATTTCTTCAAAAGAAGCTGGAGGGTTTTATTCACTCTTTTACTTCTCTGTATTTGACATATGTGTATAAGCATATTGCAAAATCCTACCCTTTTCATTATCTCTCCCCTTGTGAGCTGTGTGAAGGTAGTCATTACTAAAAACAGAAGACTAGTAAATAAGGCTCTAAGGAAAAAACAATAGTGGTGAGGAAAAAATCTAAATACCATCTGCACATTTAGAGCAAGAGAGAGAACAAATAGAAATGAATAATAACTTTCATTTATGTAGAACACATGGTGTGTGCCTCACATCATACCTTGAAGCATGGAGGAACTGACCCTGCAACATCCCTATAGTTGATTATGCATGGTTTGGGACAGTCAGATAATTACTAATTCAGATGAGATCTTGCTGGAGTGGTTTTGTTAGACTTTAATTGGCCTGTCTGGTAATACACATTTTTAGAATCAGCCGATTAATGTTAAGATGTGTAAAAGAGCCCTAAGCCCCTCACATCACGGGTGAAGTGAGCAGCTTTTCCACAGGGCTGTGTCCCAGCAGCTCCTGTGAAAAGGGGTGAGTAGGAGCTACTTTGAAGTTTGTCAAAGAGTCTTTTGATGAGTCTGGGTTATGACTCAGAGAGGAATCTCTGTGCTGGGCACTTGCAGACACTCCAGTCCCACTGATATCCCCAGCAAGGAGGCCATTGTTACTGCGAGGAAATTAAGATGATGCAGGTGCTGAGGCAGAGTTTGTGACAGACACAGATGCCAGCAGTCAGCTCAGACCAAAGAATGAGCAGGAGATTGTGGGAGTTGTCTCATTTAATCACCGATTCCAAGCTCTCTCCAGTACAATCTGCAGGACACTGGGAAGTGTTGCTGGTTCTTGCTGATTTGCATCATCACAGGCTGCCTGATGCTGAGGTGTGCCATCAGCAGGGGCAGAGGTGCAGGAGCTGGAATCAGGACCTTTGCTGTCATGATCACAGTTCAAATCAGACTAAAGATAGATGCAATTAAAAGATTTCATAGATCTGGATAAACATGAGAGAAATAGGAAAAATTTGTATTCTGGGCCTATATGTGAATATGTGTAGAGAAAAAAAAACACATTAACTTGATAATGATCTGTCTCTCTTCTGCACTGTGGTACTGTTCTTATTTTCCCTTCATTTATTAAAAGACTGCACCCAAAAGGCTCACTAAAGACTGTAGATTCCCATTTGCACAGCAAGTTGCAGGTCTCAGGACTGGAACTTAAGCTAACAAGACACTTTTAAATTGCTCCACAAGGCATCCCCTTGTTAAATGACAGATGAGGAGCATTTTGTGGTTGCTTTCTCTTATAAAGAGCTCTGGTGATATTCAGGAAAGCATAATACTTTCCTGATCAGCTTAAATGTTTGTCTGATGTGCATCTGAAAGACATTATTGTCTTGAATATAAGCGTGTCATTTAAAATAGGAGAAACAGTGATGCATTCTGCCAAAGAGACAGCAAGGAAGGACACTTTAATAAATACACATATTATCATCATTAACAGAAATCTGGGTCACATGAGGAAAAGGAACAGAGAGCTATGAAAAGTTACTTGAATAAATAAAGCTGTATTGTGGCAGAGATCACTGTGTGCTCAGCACACTCTGTTTCAAGGGATTTGCTGTCAGGAGGAGGCCTGGCTCTCCCAGCTAAACCCTTGTGCTGGCAGAGCACAAGCTCACGCCCTCACTCAGGAGCTCCTGATCACACCTTGCTCCTCCTGGGACTGCTGTTGAGCAGATCCCTAGATCGTCCTTCTCCCCCCATATCCCATTTGGTGCCAGACTGCCCACAGCTGTGGGGAGGAGGGAGGTTATAGACCTGCCTGGGCTCTCTGTGCCTGAATGACCTGTGCCCACTGTGTCTCTCAAGAGGACAAATGTGGAGCTGAGTGGCTCAGCCAGGAGAGAACTTCACACAGGAATAACCAAGAAACTCAGGACTGATCCATCCAAACCCACATGTACTACACTGAAATAACTTTTTCCTGATAGTCCTGGCCACCTTATGGCCTTCTTCCTTAAGAGCACTCAGCTTACCGGGAGAGGGGCACAGGAGAGGCAGGCTTGATAGGGCACCATCGCCTTCAGCCTGCCCACATTATTTACCATTTTGCCCTATTCCTGAGAAACACACTGAATTTGGCAGGTGAACACTATCAGCAGCCAGAACAAACAGGTGGAGCCACATTAGCAGAGGTCCTGCCTCTCTGAGTGCCAGAGTTGGTGCAGGCAGGAGTGTACCTGAGCGCTGGGAGATGGAGAGTGACATGCTGATGCAGGGAGCAGAGACAAAAACAGTGGTTTTCTCCCCACATTTCAGTGTTGTCTCAAAATCATAATCTATCAGGCTCCAGTGATGGCTGTGTTAGGATACCTGCTTTAAAAAAAATCTCATGTTTTGCCTAGAAAAAGGAAAATCTGGAATTGATAGCAGAATAGTGAGGTAAGTCATTGCAATGTGCCTGTCTAAATACTTCATCCATTCCTTCTCTACCAACCAAAGCAAAACCAGCCCTAAATAATCCCTATGCCTATTGCTATCTGTACTACCAGCACAGGAAGTTTTGTTGGCTATAGTTTCACAAGCTTTTCCAGGGGAGCAACTACTTTTTCCCAGGCTGGTCCTGACACACACTGCAGCTTCCCACTTATTCTCTCTTCTACAGTTACAGATGACTTCTGTCATCTTCCCAGATGACACTTACATCCAAACTACTGGATAATTCTACTCTAGCTCCAAGTTGTAATGTGCAGGATCAGCCATAGCATTTCTCAAGTGGTGTCTCACAAGCATCCTTAATGAATTGAGTCACTCACATATGTACATACCTTTCTCTACACCCACATAATGAATAGGCTGTGAAACAGTAAACACACACCTTTTCATTTTCTCAATTTTTACCTCTCCCTCGCTGTCGTTCTTTTTGTTTGTAAGTGAAAATACATCACTGCCTATATGAAAATCCACTCCAGATTTCCCTGCCAAGTGAATGAACAAGGTGTTTGTTGCTGGTATCACAGCTTATCTGCCAGGATGTCAAAGTGTCAAGTTTTGTGCTCACTCCCTGCCCTTTGCTTCTTTTCTAGGGCTCCACCTATTATAGGATACTTACCCTTTGAGGTTCTGGGAACATCAGGCTATGATTACTACCACGCAGATGACCTGGAGCTTCTTGCTAGGTGCCATGAACACTGTAAGTTGCCCTGCCTCTGCAATGTGTCTGTCTCTGATCGCCTTTGTCACTTGTCCAAAACCTTTTACTGTCATTGCAAAAGGCTTCTTCAGGGGTGTGCGGGACCTCTCCCCTCCCATGACAGACTGTCACGGCTGACACTTCCTGGGAGGTTGAAATCTGCAGAACTCACTCAGATCAGGAACTGTTTGTGCAGGTTTCCTAAACTGGCAGATACCTTGTCTGAGCACACATTGTCTCAGAGTGAAATGAGAGTAAAAGATTGGGAGTCAGAGTCCCCCCTCTGCCCTGCAAGTTTTGTTGATTTGTCACAGTTCATGAGGTCTTGCCATTCCCCTGGGCTCTGGAGTTAGCCAGGAGGCTCAGCTCACCAAAACACCTTTTGAGAGCATCGTTTGGAGCACCTGCCTGTGGAATTAGGTGTTGTGAACCTCACTTACTCATTAGTAAAATGCTTCTGGAGATTCAGAATTATTTTACATACAAAAGTACTGAACACAGTTTCCCTGTGGGTGAAGTGGCTCATGTTTGGTCTACCTGAAAGGAAAACAAGAAAGAAGAAGAGTCAGATTCAGGCTAACGTGTGAAAACCAAAGAAGTTTATTTTCGTGCAAGGGGAAATAATGTAGCCTCTTGGAGCCAGGGCAGAAGGAGAACTTGCATGATTTCCACAGCAGTGCAGCCCAGTGCTGAAGAGCCATGTCCTGCTGAGGGCTACAGCTAACATGAGGAAGGGCAGAAGTTGTCTGCAGATGTGGTCTACTCTTAATCAGTGTGCAGTTCCTAACAGATGTGAGATACTTTATCCGCAAGACCCAGATTTTTCCATTTTGTTGGGTGCATTTCATTCTGAGATATTGAGTTAGGGTTTTGTGTGTCCTGTGGTGGTTTTGCATTGCACTGCAATGAAGAATAACTGCATACTTTGTAAAATGCATGTAATTGATCAGGAATTTTGCTAAGGAGTATTACTTACAGGTTTCTTGTTGGGGACACTGTCTGTCTCTCTGCTATCTCCACTTGAAAGGAGAGTGTTTTCTCAAAAGGAAACAAGGACACCCCAGAGAGTGGAGCCAGCAGGATGCTGTAATTGCTCTGAGATGCAGAGCAGCACGATGCTGGGACCAAGAAACTCCACCAAGAAGCCCTACAGCCCACTGGGGAAAACCCATCTCTGAGCTGCAAACCACCCTCATCTCTACCACAAACCCTCTACCACTTACATACACGAGGAGCTGAGGGACCTAGAAGAGAACAGGGAAAGATACTTCTCTGCCTGTCAGGTTTCCCTGCTGCACTAACCTGCTGGCTGCTTTGCCCTGTCCAGGCAAAGCACTGGTACAGCAGCTGCCAGGGAAGTGGGTTGCCTGGCTGAGCACATAGAGGGAGCTGTGACAGGGGACACACAAGTTGTGTCAAATGCAGCAAAAGTCTAGATGGGAATATGAACAGAGTATTTTAACTGCTCTCAGGTACAGTACTTCTTAGTGCTGTTTGCTTCTAAGACAATTCAGATACAAGTGAGATACTTAACCAGACAGTGGCCTTTTGGTAATGCATGTGCAGTTTGGTAGAGACACAAACTGTACTGAGAGTGGGTCAGATCATTCAGCAGACAGTTGATTTAGTGATTTATATTCTATATCTTTATCATCCAGGCATTTGTCTTACCTATTAGAAGAATATTTGTATGACACACCTGTAGGAAAGGATCTTTTCATTTTACTGCTCAGGGAAACAAAGTAAAGTGCTGGCAAAGTGACTTAGAGAAGTTGATTCAGGACATGTCTGCCAGGACTAGGAACTGAGGGATCCCCAGCATGTCATGTTAGCCAAAAAACCTCTGCTAAGTGCTTCACCTAAAGCCCATCACTGTTAATGTGATCGCTAAAGAAGTCAGTCCTGATATTTTAACAAAATAGAGGTGTACAGGTGAGTAAAAAACCACTTGGGTTAGTGTGGCTTGCTAAGTTCCTGTTTGTCACATTGGCACTTTGGATAGACATCTTGCCTCCTGTCAAGTGAAATAGGTTTGTTTAAACCACATTTGTACTTTACTTTGCATTAATTGTGGGTACTTTAATTGAGCATGTTTAATTTTGTACTCCCAGCAGTCTGGAACAATTAGTGTGGTTATTTAACATAGTTCCCTTCATTATTTTCCAGTTGTATTACAGCACCTGAGATTTTTCTGGACATAGCCTGATAATACATACCAGGTTGGAGTAGGCCAGGTTTGGAAGAAAACTCTCAATTAAAACTCCACTGTCTTCGTGTTTTGTGCCATTATTAGGATTCTTACTAAGCATCTTCAGTCTTTGAAATGCATTTTCATGTATTTATGAAGGGCAAATAATTTGTTTAATTAATGTTATTTATGCTTATTTCAGGGAGGCCATAAGTTATAAGAATGTAGCTAGTTATATAGTTACACTAGTTATAAGAGAAATCTCAAAATAGCAAAGAGCACTCCTGAAAGTCAGTAGGAATGACCCCAAACAAGAGCTGAGTACATGGTTGTGTATCATCTGTCTTGCTTATAAAGTTCAGGAACCATTTTAGCACTGCCTCAGTCTGGGAGAGAAGTGTGGGACTGAATGTTTTTTCTAATCCCCTTTGTACCATAAAATCCCTGTTTGCTATAAATTGCTTTCTCCTTTTGTTAAACAGTGATGCAGTTTGGAAAAGGAAAGTCCTGTTACTATCGGTTCCTGACCAAAGGGCAGCAGTGGATATGGCTGCAGACACACTACTACATCACCTACCACCAGTGGAACTCCAAGCCCGAGTTCATCGTTTGCACTCATCTGGTAGTTAGGTAGGCGCAAGCACCAAACTCTTCACAGTCTGTTATGTCTCAGTGTTCAGCCCTTGCTTTTTCTAGTTCTGTTTCATGTTAACCAAATACTTGCTGTGCCTACTGACACACTAAAATGATATGAATTCCATGAAACTATTCTGACAGGGAATACGTGTTTTCTTTACCTATTTACCTTTTTTTTTTTTTGTGGCAGCGGAGCCAAAAGCCTGGAAGCCACCTTCAGCCAAATCTGTCAGTGTGTTACATTCCCCTTTTGTCCCTAGTAATGACATGGCCATGGAAAGAATTAAAGCTGTTGGGAATCAGACATCTTTCTGGGCATGAATGAGATCATATAACTCCTACAAAACCTTTTGATCGGAGCTTTAAATATTTATGACTTTAAGTTAGCTGCTGGCTTGCTGGCCTTATTCCGCACCCAAATCCAGCCCTGTATCCCCCCCTAGTGGAAAGCTGCTTGTGCTGAGTTGCAGCCCATGCTGGAAGGCAGTGCATGTGTAGGACGCTCTGTGAATGCACACCTTCTGGAGGGGAATCTCGTGGATTACCACAGCCATCTCAAAAAAGACTATGTGGAAAGTAAGAATGTGTTTCCTGAAGGGCTAGAAAAAATAGTGACACACTGGTTTGCTCTATTAACTTAAGTAAACTTATGGCTCACTGTGTATTTTTTTACTGTCAGGAATCAATTTTTTTCTTGTCCCCCTCTTTTTTCTGTCAAACATCTGGATGAGCAAACATTAGTACATGTGAAATATATGGGTCTGTTGGAGTGAGCCAGAGGAGGGCCATGAAGATGCTCAGAGGGCTGGAGCACCTCTCCTGTGAAGACAGGAAGAGAGAGCTGGGGTTGTTCAGCTTGGAGAAGAGAAGGCTCCAGAGAGACCTTAGAGCCTCTTCCAGTGCCTGAGGGAACTACAAGAGCTGGAGAAGGAGTTATGGAGTTGTAGAACAAGGGGGAATGGCTTTAAACTGTCAGAGATAGATTTAGATTAGATCTTAGGTAGAAATTCTTCCCTGTGAGGGTGGTGAGGCACTGGAAGCCCAGAGAAGCTGTGGATGCCCCATCCCTGGAAGTATTCAAGGCCAGCTTAGCTGGGGCACGGAACAACCTGGTCTAGTGGAAGTTGTTCTGCCAGTAGTAGAGGGTTTGGAACCAGATAATTTTTAAGGTCCCTCTCAACCCAAATTCTATTGATTCTCATTCTATGATCTGTGGCATAAACTACATATGAAGTGTTAACATAAGCAAATGTTACACAGAGAGATTGCTTCTCAGTTGTCTTGCTTCTGCCATCCTTCAAGGAATTCAATTTCACTTTAAGGACTGAATTTATTGTGCATGAACTTGTTTCTTCTTTCTGCTTCCAGTGCCTCTTAAACCTAACAATGTAGACCTAAATAGATTTTGAAGTTCAATTCTGTCTCAGATAGTTAAGGCTTAAAATGTGTTACTGAAGCACACAAGTTAAAATGTTGTTTCAGGAAAATTCATTGCCACAATGATGTAAGTGAGGTCGGTTCAGCAACTTCTCTTGCCTCCCACGAAGGTTGCAGCTCATTAATATTTCATCACCCTAAAGTCTGGCACCTCTCAGTGCCCACAGTCCATGAGCACTCAGAGAGTCTTTGAAACATCCTCTCCAATTTATCCCAGTGATGAATCATGAGGCATTTGTTACTGTAAATATTTCGTTATTTCAGAGGGGAAAAAGTAAAGAAAGAAAATATACACTTTCAGAGGTACCTTATAGGGGTTCCTGCACTTTACATTGCACCTGTGTAGCTGCCTGTTTGTATTTGGAGCTTCCACTGAAGTGCAGGATGTTAACTCAGATGCATGCACAGTTCTGTGCACCCTCAGGAGGAGGGATCTGACCTTGTCCTGCCCAAGGCACTGGCATAAGGATCACTGAACTACCATGCAAAAAAAAAAAAAAAAAAAAAAAAAAAGGATTCTTGTTCATCATCATCAGGTTAGGAAATGAATGTACACTTGTCATGGCAGTTTACATGCACAGAAGCGGTAAAATAATTTTTGGTGGGTTTTTTTGTGGTTTTTTTTGGGTTTTTTTAGTTATGCAGAAGTTCGGGCTGAGAGAAGGCGAGATCTTGGCCTCGAAGAGTCATCAATTGAACTGGCATCCTCTTCTCTAAAGGTACTGTGTTCCTTCACAGTTGAATGAGGAGATGTTTAAACCAAACTGAGTAATAGCTTACCAATCTTAGGGAAATATCTCTTCTTTCTTCTCCATTTTCTTTACTCCCATCTCATTCCAGGCCTTGAACTGGGTTATGACTCAGGCAGGCCCTAAGAAGCATGGCTCCAAATTGTCCATGTTGGTTCAGGACAGGCTGGATGAGCTTTGAACCGCCTGACCTAGTGGAAGATGTCCCTGCTCACGGCAGGGGGATTGGAACTAGATGATCTTTAACACCAAGTATTCTCTGATTCTGCAGTAACTGTGAATTCAGCAGTTGTATTGCTCTGTTCTGGTCCCTGTGATCTTTCTGAGACCATGACGTAAATGACAGGTTAAGGCACCTCAGCTCAGAAGCAGAGGAGTAGAGCTGGAGCTGGAGGCCAGATTGCTGTACCTGCCACCCTTAGTAAAGCCCAGAGGATCCAAGAGTAGGGCAGTACCACAGAGTACCTGTTTTGCTTGTGCCAACTCATTACTGATACTCAGATGAAGATGGGAAAGCAAGGGAAAATGCTTACCTAGATTTCAGCTCAGTTGCTGGATCACATCAAGTGTAGAATTGTGACCTGTAATGTCCATGAGCAGTAACTTCCATGGCTTGAGTCAGTCTGGCATCTCCACACATCAGCCCAAGTAACAGGGTCATTTTCACTACTTTTAAGTTTCTCCACTTGGTAGTTTACAAATAAGACCAGCAATCAGAGTAATTTCAAGTGGGTTGTTGTGTAGTTGTCATTCCATCAGCCTCATTGCCTTTCAGACATTATTTTATGGGAGCTCAGACTGTTCCCCTCTGCTGCCCAGGTCCTGCCCAGAGCAGGCTGCTGGAGCCAACCTCCCCAGGGAGCAGTAAGTGGGATTGCAGCTCTCAGCACTGCCAAGTACCTGTCCCCCTCAGGAGACATTTGCTGTAGGTCCTCTTGGGGCTCCAGCTGATGTCCCCATGCCACTGCTGCCTGTCCCTTCCCAGTCATCTCTCTCCATCTCTTCGATGGATAAAACTATTCCCCAGGTAGCACCTCCTGCCACCTTCGTTCCCCCTGCCACCACTCCCCAGTGCACCACAGCCAGCCAGCTGGGACGTCCCTGAAGAGATCATGCAGAAAGAGGCTGATGACAAAAGCTGTTTGCTTTTTTTTGCAAATTTCCTGTTACCCACAGCTCTGTGGGCATGGGACAAGGAGGTTGGCACACCAGAGTGCATGCCAAGGGCAGCAATCGCCATGGAGGAGCAATCCTCCGCTGCTGCTCTCTGCCGTCAGATGGGTGCCCAGGGCATGAGTGTGAGGGTCCTGTGTGCCTGAAGACTCTGGGCTGAACGCAGAGGGGCTGAGCAGGCAGGGTTTGGTGGCGTGGTGCCGCAGTGCTGCGCACTCAGCCTGCTGGGTTTGTCTGCAGACAGGGGCTCAGGGAGGTGGAGGTCCCTTCCAGGGAGCACAGGGCCATTCCCTCCTGCTGACGATCTCACCACTTGTGCTTTGCTCCCCGCAGAGCCACAGCAGCTACCTGGAGGTGGGGCAGTGCGGCAGCAGCCAGGACGCCAGCCGGGAGGGAGTGTCGCTGTCATCGCACAGCTCCCGGCGCTCCTCGCACACCACCCTCTCCGACTCCACCTGTAGGTGCCGGGGCAGCCCAGCTTGGGTGCAGGCAGCGGGACAGAAAGCAGAGCAGCCTCCAAAATACTGGGATTCGGCTGGAAGTGACCAAATCGGGGTGGGAGGGGAATGCTCAGCACTGGGAGCAGCATACCGTGTCATGACAAGTCACAGAGCAGCAGCAGAGCCACGGCCACCTGCCGCCTCCTCCCTCTTAACCCACCACCTACGGGAGAGCAGATTTCCCCTGGCCTGTCACCAGCTGAGGGTCATGGCTGTTTGCTGTGGTTCTGGGGACAAGAGATGACTTGCTAGCTTGATTGAGCCGAGCTCACTGACAAAAGTTTTATGTTGAGATAATATAATTTTATTAAGGGGTCTCTCATGTGAAATCCATGCAGAAGGAGCACAGAATGCCTGCCTTGCTGGCAGCTTCATCCCAGCTTCCATCAGTGCCCTCCTTGCCCTGGGGGAGGCAGCAAGGTGACTTGCAGTGCCCTGTGTAGGGCCATGGGTAGGAAACTCATGGGACTTTTCTTGAGATACTTGCCATGGGCAGAGTGGGGATCTCAACTGGATGCACCCATGGAGGGCAGGCTGAATAGGGGGTTGGCATAAGGAGGGAACCCAGCAAGTCAGGTGGGGAGCCAGAGGGACCATAGAGGGGCAGAGAGCCAAACTGTCCATAGAGGGGCAGTTTGAGGACCCACTTTGGCACTGTCTGGGTCACTGCCCATCCGCATATGTGGATTTCAGGCTTAGCCAGGGTGCCCAGGCACGGGTTTGCTGTGTCACAGTGGATGTCTCTCTTCCAGCCACGTCATCCATGCGGCGCACGGACACCAGCACTCCCACCCGGCCGTCGGGGCCGGGGGCTCCGGTGGAGAAGGCGGCCCTGCGGCTGGCAGCCGTCGGGAGCGCTCAGGTCAGTGGTCCTGAGGGACAAGAGCCTTTCCGAGGCTGTAATGAGATGAGCAAAGCAAGCATTGGTCTCACCCTCAGAGACGCTGGATCCCACGCTCTGAGTGCTGGGCTTCCTGGGGAGTGCCAGTGGCTGTCAGAGCTGGTGCAGAGCCAGTCCCCTGCTGCCTTCTTTCAGGGTTCAGTTTGCTCCTCCAGGCCAAGTGCCTTTTCACACCACCAACCCTCTTTTCTTGGGGTTTGTACACATGAGATGGCCTTTATCCAAAATGGGTGCTGACACCAAGTACTTGAAATGATCAGGGGCATGCAGGAGCCTAAATTCTCCCTTCAGACTTATCCTTAGATCTCAGTTGTCCAATTCCTTGCACCTGTTCATCCCTGGTATGAGCTGGTAAAGCACCAGCTGTATACTAGAGGTGCTGTGGACCTACAGTAAGGCACAGTTTTCATTTCTAGGCCATAGCCACTCCTCAAGCCCATGGTGAGCACCTCTCTCAGCACCCCGTGGCTCAGCTGGCAGTGCCCTCCCAGCATCCTGTGATGGTATGTGGTTTATTTCTGTTAAGTGCACTGGTGCGTCCTGTCAGCAGGGCAGCCTAGGTGACTTTGGTTCACTGCCCTCACGTCCTTGCTGGCTCATCCCAGAGTGGGGACAGGGTTTCTGTGCCCTTTCTGTTGCTGAGATTCACCTGCAACAACCTTATTGCAACCACTTATTTCAACGAGCAGAGAGAGCAGGTGGGAAACCCAAAGAAATAGCATAGGAGAGGGTTTACACTTGCCAAAAGCATTGTGGGCTGCTGAAGGCTTCTCCCTGAATCTCTAGCAGCTACCTACAGACTGATACAATGCTGAAGAGTTTTAGTAGAGAAAGGGGATGTCTTGGAAGGTTTGAGTTAGGCCAGGAAAAGAAAAGAAAACAGAAAACCCAAGAAAAATAAGTCATAAACCATAATGACAAGGTCTGTCCTTTCAGGGCTTTGATGTCAGTGCAGTAAATGTTCAGACTATAAGACAGAGATTGAAAATGGCCAGTGTAGGTGTAAAGGATGGATTCCCAGGTGGGATTGCAGCCTGACTTGGGCCTGGCATCTGCCAAATATCATTAGCAGCACAACTGAAAGCCCAGCCAGGAGGTGTGGCAAGGGTTTGGATGCAGCGTCTGCCACAAGACACAAGTGGGAAACCAGCAGGGTGTTATCCTGAGGGGAAAGGAGAGTCCCATGTATAGACATTTAATCTATGCAGAAATTATAAAGACCAACACCTGGAGGGAGGCGCTCTGTGTGAGCCAGATGTGCTGCTTCTCTGGAACTGCCATGGCACTTTGGTTAAATATGCAGTTGCTATTTTTTGTCATCATCATATTTTTTATGGTAGAAGCTGAAAAGCAGTCATTTTTCTGAATCCAGCATTGCTGTGGATGTAAGTAGCAGGACTGGTCCTACCCTGTGGTCCTTTTTCTCTGCTCTCTGCAGCCAGTGTACCAGTTCCCCACCCAGCTGGGGATGATGCACCAGCTGAAAGAGCAGCTGGAGGAGAGGACTCGCATACTGCAAGCTGACATCAAAACGCAGCAAGAGGAGCTCCATGTCATCAAGGAACAGCTCCAGCTCGTGCAGGACTCCAACCTGCAGGTACCTGCTGCCCCTGGTGCTCCCAAACTCACCAGCCATTTGCTTTTCCTTTGACCACACAGAGCAGTAACAAAATTGTCTGTGGCAAAAGCATTGGGGAATGAACTCTTGACAAATTGGTAACTAACTTGGTTTCAGATGGGGGAGTGGTGTTTCCCGAGAGATGAGTGACATCAGTATCTGGCTGAGTATTGAATCAGTAATTTCTGTGATTTAGGAAAAGCAATCCCAAATTAATCCAAAGTCTCCTGTGCACGAAAAGCTTGGTGGTTCTGTGTCCAGTTAGTGCTGCTGGATCCCCACTGCCATCCCTGCAAAACACAGCAGGCACAATGGAGCTGGAATGGTCCTGGCTCTGAATAAATATTTGACACAAGCTAACGTTTGATTTTCTGTTAGTCATGGTTCATTTTGCCCCTGGATTTAGAGATGCTGCTGCTGCTGCTGCAGTGTTGTTTCTGCCAGGCAGTACGACCAGCAACTCCTGTGCCTCTTTCACTTAAAGATGCTGATGCAGCAGCCCATCCCCGTCGTCTTTAACACCGTGCAGCAGCCGAGCTCCCGGAGGCCGCCGCAGGGGACGCCCAGGCAGACCACAGCCAAGAAGTCACAGCAGCCAGCCCTCATGGGGACAAAGCACTACTGCAGCACCCACCTGCTGTCACCGCACCCATTCCTCAGGGACCCCTGTGGCACAGCCTCCCAGGTCACCGACTGCTTCATTGTCTTCATCATCCCCTCTCCCAGCTTCTAAATACTTGTCTGCCATGTCACTCCTCCCCATGGTCCCATGCATCCCATCTGTGTTGGTTTTTCTGCATAGCTGGCATTGAGGAATTTGTGTCGGCAGTCAGTTGTGAACAGTGTCACTCAACAGTAAAAATAAAAACCAGGCAGCCAAAAGGCATTTAAACTGCAGAGACTGCTGGAGCCCTCCTGGTTACTGGAAAGGAAGTGAATGGGAGGTCTGGGCTCTCATCAACACAGTGCTCGTTCATAGCCAGTGAGAGCTGTGGTTTCATAACACAGGAGCAGGTATCATTTTAAAACATTAATTTTGCTCTGCCTGAGGAGTCTTGGAAGGCAGCTTTGAAAAAACAATTTTAGGTCATCACTAGACCCAAATCCACTATTAAGATGGGAAAGACTTGAGTTGTTCAAAAACAAAAAAGGCCAAAACTGCCACTTTAAAGGACAGATGAGATGTTTCCTTGGAGACTTCAGATTTGCACTTTCCCTCTTAAGCTGTTCTCTTCCTCCTCAAGCTTTTTGTGCCCTGTCCTGGTTTAGGGCATCTGCCCACTGTAAGTAGTTGTTCTATCCTTCCATTAAGGAGCTTTAAAATTTACGTGGGTACCGGTGTCTTCATTTCAGGTACAGCAGCAGAAGCAGCAGCACCCAGTGAGAGGAAGCCAAGGCCAGCAAACCTGTGTGCCAGGGCAGGCAAGCATCTCAGTGCCCTTCTACAGCAGCCCCATGGTGTTGTCCCAGACACACCCCGTCGCCGTGGCTGCGCAGGCGCCGGCTGACAGCAGCGAGAGGCAACCACCAGCTGACTACAGCCAGGACAGGAGCCTCAGGTACCCACAGCCCCGCTGGGACCGTCCTGGGGCAGTGGCAGAACACAGCAGTACTTGGGCAGCAAGGAGGGCAGGCACGGCTGGGCTCGGGGCAATGGGCTTGGGATGCCACAGCCAGTGTAAGGATGTTCCCTCCGCAGGGGTGAGCCCAGTGTGCAGGGAAGCAGGGTGCTGTGCACTTCATTCTCTATCATCAGGGGCCTTAAATCCTCTTCTCTCCATATTTCCATAAATTAATCTGACCCTGCCCTCTGTCATTCCCCCTTGTCCTGTCGCTCTATGCCCCTGTCAAAAGTCCCTTTCCTGCTCTCCTTTAGCCCCTTTAGGTACTGGAAGGTGCTATAAGATGTCCCTGGAGCCTTCTCATCTCCAATTTCAACAATCCCAATCTTCTCAGCATGTATTCACAGGAGAAATGTGAGGTGATAAGAAGCATCCTATTTCATTAGCTTGTTTTCAAGGTAGTGGTTTACCTTCTTTCATGGCAGATTTTCAAGGAGCTGTTTCTAGAGACTGACAAGACCTCAGACCTCTCCCTTCCCTGACCATCCTTTGTTTTCATTCCACCACAGGATGCTGTTGGATCAGTCCATCCAAACCATGATGCCCGCAGCCAACAGCAGTTGCCAGCCTGTGCAGAGCAGTGCCAGCAGGCAGCAAGGAAAGTGAGTCTCTGCTGGCCCTTATTTTCCTGCAGTATCCTAGCAGCACACTTTATAGCCCTGAAAATGGCATGGAAAAACTTGTACCTGGTCACGCAAACACAGGAAATCTCAGTTGGAAATGAAACAAAAATTCAGCCAATTAGGAGAAAAATTAGACTATTTTTTTAAATACGAAGAACTTTATGATAAATAAAGTGCATTGAAAAAAAGAATTAACCATTTTCTTGCTTTTGCGAAGCATAAGATGCTTGACTAAGACATAGAGAAAATGTACAACCTTAAAAACCTTAATTTTCAGCAGTTCCAGTCTGTGTTTTGTGGGCAGAGGGGAATCAGGGTCCTCCTGTCAGCAAGGTCTGCATGGTTTGACCAGCCCTGCTCTAGGCTGGTTCCTGCAGCAGCTGGGCTCCCCAGTGCCTGTTCTGGGGGTGGGTCTGGGTGTTGGTTCTCACGCCTGGTTTTCCTCCTTGTGGCAGGTTTGTTGCAGAGCAGCAGACCCTGCCTCCCCCAGCACAGGTGCAGCCAGTCACCTGCAGCACTGTCCGACCTCCAGCCCCGCCGCCCATCTTCTCCTCGTCCCTAATGATCCCACACACCAGCTTCACATCCCACCAGGCCAACACACCAGTTCATCTGCACCAGTGGCCACAGCAGCAGGTTCAGCAGCACCGCCTCTACCTTCAGGTATTGGAGCAGGTTTCTGAGGAGGCACAGGGATGGCTTAGGGGTGGGTTGGGGTTTTTTGAAGTAATGGGGCTTATCTGACTGGTCAAACCTGGTCAGTGCCTTTGCACATCCTCCATTCCCATTGTACCTCCATATAGCCAGGTGGTCAGCCTTTCCAGGCTGACTCTGCACCCACTTGAGGCCATATTTTCCAACAAACTCTGTTATCACACAGTGTTACAGAAGAAATACTCAGTTTTTCAAACTCAGCTTTTCATCCAGAGCAGCTTTGGTGGGAAGTTTGCCTTTAATAGGGGGTGAAAGAGCAAGTCCAGGTCTTTGACGTACCAGCCATGGGTGAGTACATGGGTACTCTAGGGACCTCTTCCTTGGCTGTCTGAAGGTCTTTCCCATGAAAGATGGAAGTTGCACATCGTGCAGATCATACCTTGCATCCAAGTAGCTTTTGGAGGTCTCCATTCCTGCAGGGCTCCCCATGAGCCTATTAGGACAGATGGGTCCTGCTTCTCCTCTGTGCTCTCCAGGCATTGTTGGTTTTGCTGACAGCAACAGCATCCTGAGGGGCACAGCTCATACCCTCAAGTTTAGGACTTGGTGTACACACTCCAGGGCATGAGCCCTCAGCATCAGCCCTGCAGCAAGAGAGGGACAGCTGGGTGGTGGGACAGGTCTGACTGCTCAGATTTGTGTCTCCTCACAGATGCAAGGTCCTGAGCTGGCGCCTGGGGCTCCGACGCAGCGCATGTTCCAGCCGCCCCACACCCCCCAGCAGAACCCCTTGAGCTACTTCCTCCACCCACAGCAGCAGAGCCACCACACACAGGGCCAGCCCTGCAACCTGCCTGACCTGCCCGAGATGCAGCTGCCCTGAAAGTCGGTTCTGGGAGACAAGGACCACACGGCCGCAGCCGCTGCGCCCGGGCGCACGCAGGAGAGCACGACGCCATCAGAACACGGCTCGGGAGAGGTCGGGCTCCGTGGGGAGGTGGTGGCTGGAGGGATGATCTCTGACAGGGATGCACGGCTGCAAGGGCCTCGTTTGCTGGGATTTCCACGCAGCCAGTCCGTGATGCTGTTCCGGCAGCAGGGTGTGCCCTGGCCCAGCACCGTGGTGCCGCTGGAAGTGGTGGCTTTCTCGCTGCAGGGAGGTGAGGTATCAGGCTGTCATGAAGATCGGTTTGCAATGGAAAAAACTCTTTTCCATTCAGGACTTCAATGCTGAAAGTCACTGTGAATATAAGCCCAGCATTTAGAGCACATAGACTGTACCAGTCTGCAGGACACCATTGGATTACTGTGTACATAACTCGTTTTGCTGTAGTAGGTCCATTGTGAATTCTTTTTCCTTTTTCTATACCTCAGTCCCGCAGGTTTTTTTCCCAGGAGTTTGGATAATGCTGCTAATTTACATAACACCACTTTTGCCTGAATTTCTTACTGTTGTTATACCAGCTCACATCACAGCTAGTACAATATTTGTCATGATGTTTTATTTTTGGTTAACAAGCAAAGATAAATTTGTATGGTTTTTACTCCCTGTAGCCAAATATTTTTCAGGTTACAGACAAAGAACTCCTTTTTTTTTTTTTTTTTTTTTTTGTTTCAAGTGATGTAGTTGTATATGTTTCTATTCATAAAAACAAACAAATGTGCATAGAACAGCATATGACAGCAAACTTTGTGGTTTTGCTAGGTCATGTTTCAATTTGGCGAACCCAAAATGCATAATCACGACACACGATGTTACAAGCCCATAGGGTCAGCAATAAATTGTATTTTTGTAAATTGTCACTTTTTAACTGTAAGTTTATATTTATGAATTGAGAAACCAGTTTATTCTTCAGTGGGTGTATAGTTAAGTGTCCCTACTGTTTGTGTCTTTCCAAAGGAAAAATTAAAAAGTACGTTTTTGAAGTGTTAGTAGCCGAGTACTAACTTTGGGCATTGGTAGAGCCCAAATGTAGATGGGTTTGGCCATTACTATAAACTTTGCAAGGCAGTGGTTAGTTAGGACCAGGTCCATTTAGCAGTAAAGCTCCAGCTGGTAGACAGAGCAAGGTTTAGAGAGGAGTTAGTTCCTAATGTTTAGTTCCTAATGTCTCTTGAAACCAAGCAAAGAATGCTTGGGTTTGCCTTTTTTTTTTTTTCCTAGGGTGTTTTTGGGGTTTTTTTGTTTCCTTCTTTTCCTCCTGCAAGCCACTTTCTGGGCCCCTCGCAGCACTGCAGCAGCTGGTGTTCCTGATGTTACTGGTGGAGCAGCTTTTGGCACAAGCAGCTGCAAGGAGCCCTGTGTTTCAAGAGGAGGGTGCAGCGGGGCTCTTCCAACCCTTGTACCAGGGGCTGTTTCCCAGGGGGGCTTTTCTTCCAGGGGAAGGGGATGGGGTTTTGCTGTGCCACATTGCCTGGGGGAGTGGCAGTGGGAGGACAGGCTGTTGCAGTTGGGGTCAGCCAGGAGCTTTTGGGGACTGGTGCAAGGCCCTAGGGTGCTTTGGTGTTTTGGCCAAGGCCGAGGTGGGTATGTGAACAAAAACTGTGCCAACCCCTGGCTATTCATGAGTCCCCTCCCTTGGGCAAAAGCAGCTGCACAGGTTAGCTTTAACTGGGACATTGAAAGCACAGCTCCTAGGGGTACCAGACATGATGGATCGTGGGTTGCAGAGCTGGCCACATGCAGCATTTTGGGGAATGTAGTTGGCCCCAGAATGGAGGCAGTGAGATGCCCGACAGCCTGGGCTCCAATATCAGGGCTCATGCCTTGTCAGCACAGTCCCTGGCTGGGCCCTAGCCCACACAGCACATGCAGCCCCTGGGTGCTGGGCAGCCAAGCAGCTGCTCTTGGACACAGTCTGAGCCAGCCCCTCCATTTCAAACCATGACAAGAAATCGTGGCTACGCCAGGGCCACCTCACTGTTGGTAGTGGGATTTGGAACACCTGCCTTTGTGGAGCAATCTGGAGCTGAAATAGTAACACCTGGGACTTCTGTGCTCTGCAGGTTTGTTCTGCAGTAAGGGCCAGCACAGAGCCTTCAGGGTGGGAAATTTTTGGTTTTAAAGCACTATTAGTTTTAGGGTCTCCCTCTCCCCATTCTAAGGCAGCAGGGTGGCTCATGAGGATGCAGTAGGAGGGGGTTGTATTTTTGGGAGTTGTTTGTGGGATTTTTTTCCACCATAGCCTTGGCACATAACATTAGAGGAGAGGCAAACACATGTATCTGTGTTAGGGCTCCAGCATTGCATAGTTTGTGGCTCAGGGTGGCTGGCTGGAGGGAAAGGCCGTGATTTCCCTGGCTTCCCCATTAAACCTGCATCACCCCAAAACATCCCCATGGCTGGTCTGCAGTGTCCCATCACCACACAGCCCAGCCATGGCAGGTGGCAATCAAATGGATCTCGGAGGTGGTGGTGGTTGGGGTCAGGGGCTTCAGAGGTGTCTTTATTTAACAGGGCTTAGTAGGAAGGTAGCTGAGGCAGAGCAGTTTTCTGGCATTGCCATGGCTTTGGCAGTGAGTCCAAAAAAATACAGGGTTGGGAAGGGGTCCAGGGGCGGTGGGGGTGGGGGGTGGACCAGATGGGGCCATGCCCTGAGCACTGCCCTGCTGATGGCAGCCCTGGGCTGCAGGGACAGAGGGCTGGGCGCACAGCCCCTGCTCCCAGCGAGGAGCACAGGAGCTTGGAGAGGATGTTTACATGTTAGATCAGCCTTGCTAAAACCAGAGACCTAAAAACGCACTTTATCATGTGCCCCCCCTTATTCTCAGAGCCCCCCCAGCCGCTGGCCTCGCTGCTGGTGGGTGGGGGCTGCACAGTCCCAGGCACTGCCTCACAGGTAGGGCCTTGTCTTCTCAACATGCTCCAAAGGACAAAATCCCACCGACCCTTTCTGGGGCTTGCTTGGTCTTTGCTCAGTCTGCCTCAAGCCAAGGGCAAGGCTGCGTCAGGGCCAGGGGGGTTTTGCCTTATATTGTCACTCAAAAAAATGGATGGATTAAAAAAATCTCTTTATTCAGGTTGATTTGTATTTGTTTACCTCGGTGTGAGCTATAACCTGTGTTTTTATGACTCATTTGGAATTGAGGGTTGCTGGTGGGTTTGGTTTACGCCCCCCCCCAGCTGCTTACAAGAAAACATAAGTGTGACTTGTTGGTGACGAGCAGAGGGCAGGGACGTGACTGATGGCAGCAGGGTTGGCCTCCAGTGTCAGCATTGACCTATCAGTCATAAATGTTCTGAGGTTTTCTAGTACACAAGTTACCTATATACTATAACTATATATAGATATACATATTTTTAATATACATTTACATGTATGCAGATGTATATCTATATATAAATATATATAGACCACACAATTCCAGACCTCTGAAAACACAGGCAGCTTTAAAGTCTTGCACTTTTAGCATATTTGTACATATAAGCTAAAGCCTGGTGGGTACAATCAGGCTGATTTGACAGACACAGTAAGAAGTTAATGTATATATTGTATATAGTCCATGCAAGGAAAAAAAAAGAAAATAATGTCTAGAACTGAATATAAATCTTGGTTTATTTTATATGATGTTGAATATAAATACATTTATAAATGTTACTATTCTTAAAAGTATTTTGTAATGGGAAAAAGCAAGTGTCTTATGAAGATGAACAGTAAAGATTTTATTCTTGTTTTGAATCTATGTCCCTGCACAGCTCCATTGAATGGGAGCCCATGCATTTTGACAAGCTTTAAACAGATTGTACAGAGTATTTAAAAAAAAATTAAGAAGAAATAAAATAATACTTGTAGGACCTCTTACACACTATGTACTCTTGTTATTCCCTGGGTGTTGTGGGCCTGTTAGGGATCAGGATCTGATCCCTGCTCTCCAGGAGAGACAAGAGCAGCAGCCATTGTGTCCACGTGCATGGACAGCTGGAGGGACAGGCTCAGGACAAGGACTGGGATTTCCGTGACCAGTGCCAGAGGCAAGAGGAGCAACGCATAAATTAAAAAGAACAAGGCATCAGGGTCTGCACACTGTGTTTGAATTTTGATGCAAAAAGCAAGTGCCAGTACTCACCAGCTCAGCACTGAAGCCAGCTCAGGCTTCAAAATCCAGGTCTCCATTTTCCCTCCTTCTGGGAGGCTGCTGTCCCAGCAGGGGCTGTGGCTTGCTCCTTGTTTTGCGAGGCGCTGACTAAATGTGGCTTTAACATGACCAACACTCTGGAAGGAACTTCCACAGAAGGCCATCATGGAAATAATAGTGCCTCAAACACAGGGGTATTTTCTTAAGGGAAACAATATTTTATTTGACAGCCCATTTGTCTTACAGTACCTCTGCATACACTACATCATATAAAAGCCAATCTGTCAACACAAACATGTGCTGCCGTCCTGGTAAAGTGACAAAGCTATAGCAAAAAAGACAAAATAGCCTATTTTTCTGGAAACAAATTGGAGTATTTCATTCTGTTTTAGTCCAGATAACAACAGCAATCACAATCAAGAACTTTGTATGGTACAATTGGTTGAGAAACTTCTGATAAAATCAATATACAGCTATTTCTTAGTCACTATGGTAGCAAACTCTTCTAACATTACATTATTATTCAGCCATTAGAGTGATGAACAAGTGGCTTGTTTTAGGAATGGACAGAAACAGAAAGTGATTTTTCTGTATCATAGCAGCAGCCACTGCCATGTCCTGGAAAATGCTACTGGTTTAATTACCATCAGTTGTCCCCCATGGTGGAAAGAGCTGGTATTTTTATTATATGAGTTATTCTCTCCCTTCACATGCCCAAGCCCTGAGCTGGGCACGCTGAGGCCAAGCAGCCAGTTCCTTGTGGGGGTCAGGGCTGTCACTGGTCACCCAGAGCACACGGACCAGCATCAGGCTCCAGAGCAGCACATTCCATATGGCAAGACCAGCTCTGCTGGCTGTGTCCCCAGGCTACTGATCACATCTGACAAAAGGCACCTTCGTACAGCAGCAACAGCCCAGCACAAGGAAGGACTGTGCAGTGTCCCCCACGGCCACTGTCACTGCTGTGGGGTAACCATGACACAGCTGGCAAGTCACACTGCAGCAGGCACTAGTTGTAGCAATCTACAGCCTACCTACAGCTGTCTAATTTGTACTGAACGATGCACCTTCATTTATTTCCTATGACTGAACCTGAAAATAAAGGTGGAAAACTTCATGGAAACTTACAGGAAAAAAAAGTAACACAGGTGAGCAAAGTGACACAACAGAATCCACTTAACCAAGCTGCTTCCTGTTCACACCCAGCGCTCTCAGGTGATGTTGATGGGAGCCTGGGGCCATCTCTGTATCACCAACTTCACCTGGCCAAAAAGCAGCACGGCACAGGGCTCTCTGTCCCTGACTGTGCAGGGCTTTGAAGTCAAGGCATCACTCTTCAGGAGTGAAGGAAGGGAACGAGCTGCTCTAGCCCTGCCAGTGCCAGCTAAACCTGCATGTATTTGTTAGCTAGCCTGTCTGGAATAGGGATGGAAGGAGCTGGAATAGGAAAGGGAAGGATAGAAGCTAGACACTAACTCCCGAGTTCCTCTGTCACAAGCAGAGCTCAACTTATGGTACACTGAGGTAGTAGTTCAGCAAACAAAACTCTTGGTTACACTCCTTGGAAATCACTGGCACTTGCTGCATCTACATCTCCCCAAATGATCAGACCACGATCCAGAGGTTCCAAAAGGAAGAAACTGCCAGTTGGGCCATTGCCTGAGTGCTGCCAGCCTACTGGAAGTGACCTCACTCCACCCTCCATCCTGCTGAGACTGGATGCCTGGTCACTGTGACTAGTCTTCCTGGATCAGCCTGCAGGTGTATTACAGGAACAATTTAAAGACACCACCCTTTTTAGGAAAAAATGTAAACAAATTGAACAAAAAATCCATGCAGTTAATAAAAGTTAGTGTTCCCTACATATCCTAACTTCTCACCTTGAATCTATTTTGATATATATATGCTCTTTATACATAGATATGACATCTGATAAGAGTTACTACCCAGCTGGCAAAGGCTCTGGAGTCTCTTGGGTGGGCACAATAGAAAAGGGTATTATACAAACTGAGCACCTTTTTACAACCAGATAACAACAGAAGGTTGTTGTACTTTGCAAGTTCCTTCACCTTCTTCTGCACTTAGATCTTCACATCTTGGCTCTCAATCAAAAAAGTCCTTGAGTTCTACGACTTTCATCCCTCTGTTACCTTGATTAGCAGATAGTTCACAGCTTTGACTACTTGGTGACATAAACAATATCTCTCATAAACCTACAAAAGCTTTCGGTATGGGCGGCTGTATCTATACTCATGAGGCTCCATTAATTTCATCATGGCTATTTGCAGAATTACTCACTGATCAAACCTTATCTGGGTAAATCCTGGACTAGAAAAACATTATCATCTGCTTTGTATTTCTAAACAACTTTGTGAAAATATTTTTAAAATGTAATACAGTGTGGTCCTATCCATATCCACATAAATGGATAAATTAGTTTTTCTACTTTATACATAAAAATACAAATCAGCACTATATTGTATCAACTGCAAATACTTTGTGAAGGCTTCTGAAAAAAGCTTCCTCATTCTCCATATATATGATATAGCTTTTGGACTTCTTCAGTAAAACTTTATTTTACATTAATACCTGAGAGTACCGAGGAGGGTGTAAGACAATTTATAAATTTAACACCAACTGCTATGATGGGATTTCACAAAGTGCCTGTAACACAAGTCAGAAATTCGTTTTATTCTTCATTAATGCTAGAATTTGCAAGAAAAGCCTCAGAAAGATACCATCCCCATTCTGCTTCTTTAAAAAAAACATGCACAGTATAAAAATAATGCTGCTCTTCAGAGAAAGATTGTTATACAGGCTTTAGAAACAGACATTTTAAACTAGTTTAGCACAGACTCCCCACTTACTTTGCTGTTGTTTTTAAAATACAAGCTCTTACCCTCCTTCTCTAAATGCCTTCTAGCACTAGCTACCAAAGATTCAAGGTCAACATTTCTCAGCTTTTACACTGGCAGAGCTTTCATCCACAGGATCTCTACTATATCATATTTTATATAGTAAAAATTTCAAGTCAGATTCAAGGGGATTTTCTTGTTGCCTTGAATCCTGACAGATGGAAAATATTACAGCAGCAATAATCCAGAGCACTGTAGAAAAGCAATAGTAATTACTGGGTTGAGATACGGACTCAGAGTAGGCAAAGAAGCAACTGCAATCTGTCCCTAAGCAGCTCAATAGTCAACACTCAGCTATAGATGGCATGTGCTTGGGCTTTCCAAACACCAGCAAAACTCTACATTTCATCAACATGCTCCTAAGAAGCCAATAATGGCTCCTGTTGCCAAAGNCCTAAGAAGCCAATAATGGCTCCTGTTGCCAAAGTAAAACCACCACGTGGCCAGACAGATTTAGCCACTGCTTTCCCTTGATTTTAAACAATCAGTATTTGTTTCTGCATCCTCATGCAGCCTGGATGACCAAATAAGCTTCCATCCTTTTCACCTTTTCTTTGTAGGAGGACTGGTATGAAAATGGGAAAGAGGGGCTGGAATGTACTAGAGTCCAGACCCATGGGTAACATCAAAACAGAAGAACTGTGAGTGGGGTAACTTCCTTTTCTAATCTCATGGTCTCATGATACCACAGCCTCTGTTCTTCACCCTGCTTTGACCCCAGTCCACAAGCAATTTGGAAATTAACTACTTAATGTGGAAGACAACCTCCAAGCCGTTGACACTCCTTTAAAAGTGAAAATGGGAAAAAGTCATTCCTTTTATCACAGTAATAGAAAAGAACCTGGAGAGCACCTACTCTAACAACAGTCATTGAGACAGGTTTGCAACAGGTACACATCCAGTATCTCCAAGCAATGCTGCATGTTTTAATAACATGGTAAAGACTGTTCATTATTCAGTCCCTTTTTTTGGAGTGAAACTTATGAACAATGCAAGAAAGTGACTGTGCTTCAAACTATTTTTATTTACATTACATACCAGTAATCTGATACTTGAAGCTAATTCTTCAAACTTCATTCCCTATGTCAACAGTCTTGATTTCCATAATTACAGCCTTCGTTTGTAAGCACTTTACGTGATTAATTCAGAGTCAAATGTAAAGAAAATTACACTCTGGTTCTTGCTTTAAGTTGTAAATTTTTAGCACTCTCTATTTTAGCTTTTATGTCATGAGGTTTTTCAAAAAATCTCACAAAGACTGGCTCATTTAATAAGGATGCCAGGATCTGTTCAAAGGCAAAAGACCATTCATGGTTCCCTTCCAAACTCTGTGCTCTACTGCCTTCAGTCTGCTCAGAGCTGCTTTCCTCCTGCCTCTCTCTGGGCACTTCGGCAGCCATTTCTGTAACAGCAACTGGACTCTTGACAGGTGACATGGGACTCTGCAGTCTTCTGCCAACTTCTTCCATTTTCAGCAGGAGGCTGGTCACCACTGCAATAGCCTGATACAACAGCTCCTCCTCAGGATCCCCATGGAAGAGATTGTAGAGAGTTTTTGAGAACTGGATGAACTGAGACTACAGAGAGATGTAGAGGAGACTGTTCAGAGAAGAGCAACACAACTGTCCTGTTTCACTACCTGTTGTATTCTCAGTCCAGTGCCTGCTGCTGCCTGGCACCTGGTGCAGCTGCTCTAATGACAGCATGGACTAGCCCTGAGAAACCTGTGTGTGTCTCAAAGTCCCTCTCTTGATACATTACAGCAGTTTCAAAAAGCCACAGTCTAATGATTGATGTGAAGATTTGAAATTAATGGGATCCTACAAATCCTTTAGAAATATTGTAACAGGACTTAAAGGGTAAACTTCCATAACAAAATAGACTTAAATAAGACTCAGACAGTTCACCTGATTCATTCTTGGCAAATCCTTGACATTTTCTTCTTTT